>OZ019978.1:11522670-11787670 GCA_963970395.1 Ephialtes manifestator | reverse complement strand
TAAAAGATTCTTTTCCAACCACAAAAATTTTCGGAGAATTTATCATTGTTGTCTGAAAATTATTATCACATTCGAATTTATTTATTTTCATGAAAATTAATATAGTTGATACCAAATACGAGAACGAGTAAAATATTGATGCAGTTCTATCACAATTTTCATATGATTCGGCACGATTTTTTAAAAATAAATAACTTTCTAATCATTTTGAAAAATCAATTTTTGAGAACATTTTAAGACCATTAAAGTTCCTGAATCTTCTTATATATGATATGGAAACCAACACGTTGTGTAGTAAACAAAATAGATTATTTCTTAAATTAAAAAGGAAAAATGTGAAATTGGCAATTTTTAAACAAAATAATATATATACGGAAACATCAAACAATTTAATTGACAATGAAAGATCAACATTTTCTATGCAATTTATTGAATTTTTTTGTTTATTAATAATAAATATTTGTCTTTATTATTATTATTTATAATCAACATTTTTAGTATCTTTAATAGCGTCGATTTTTCCTTCAGATTTTTCTCTTAGTAAAATCAATAATAATAACAAGTTCTCAAATAAATAAATAATTACAAATAAATAGTAATAATTATTTATAATATGTAATTATTAGAAACTTATTATATTAAGCCTCTTCCAAAGACATATAATAAATATTGTCAATAGATTTACTCTCTCTATAAGTGTGATAATTTATAGTTGCTACACTACAATTTTATTAGAATAATATTTAGTGACTATAAAATCCGTTAGAGGTAATTATGTCTAAACATCTGCTGCCGTTTCTCATAATTCTCACGTTTGCGCGCGTATATGTATTCAGTTAATACACGGAAGAACATAAGCTTGACATTCGATTACACAATATCCGAAGCTCGTGTTTACGCATTTGATGCGAGCAATTGCATCGGTATTACGTGACTATTGAAATTGCCGAGAGTCTTGTTAATAAAACGAGCTATCGCGCGGTATGTTATTAAGGGAGACGCGGGATGAGTGAATATTTCATAATCGTATTCCCTCCTGCTGTTAGTTACTACTTGCGATCAAGAAACTTCCTATGGACAAACGCGTTACTTTTATTTGATTACAATCTTCGTTGACTCTGAGACTCAACACTTCAAGTTTGTTATCTTATGGAAATTACATTGTGGACTATGTACAATACTGGACATATGTACACTTGTCATACATTCTTTTCTATGTAATAATTACACACAAAAAATAATGAGGAAGCAAAGTGCAAGGTTCGACTTTGCATCCTTGATTTAATAATAAATGTAAAATTTAATTTATAAAAAATATAAATTTAATAATACATTTATAATTTAAACACACTAAAAATATTGAGGAAGCAATGTGCAAAGTTCTACTTTACATCCTTGATTGAATAATAAATGTAAAAAGGATGCAAAGTAGAACCCTGCACATTGCTTCCTCATTATTTTTCACTTCTTACAAAGCTACCTCTATGAGGAAGTATGTTATTCAATTTTTGGCTTCCACATAGAGGAAGCTTTGTAAAACGCGAAAAATAATGAGGAAGCAATGTGCAAGGTTCTACTTTGCATCCTTGTTTTAATTAGATAAATATACATGTTGTAGATTCGCTTTTTCTATTTCGTTATTACGTTATTTCGTTATTTCGTGATTATTAGAGCGTTTCCAAAAGTGAATGTGATCAAATTTTAAAAAATGTTTCAACATTCCATAAAATCAAAAATTTCATACCGTTCGTCACTAAATTATACATATATAATGGCTGAATATTGTTTCATTTATATACAAAATTTGAGCTCGCTATCTTAAGTTTTGCAAAAGTTACAATAGAGCGATAATGTCAATTTTTAAAAAAATTCAAAACATCATAAAAGTCTAACGGTTCAACCGATCTTAACCACATTCAATAGCGATCACCGGCGTATGAAAGCTCAAATTCATACCAATTTTAAGATCAATATCTCGAAAATTGAAAGAGTTATCGCGTAAACAGACATTTTTCAAAAAATTAAAAAACGAGTAATAATTTAACGATGAAGTGGATTTTAACAAAAATCTGTATGCACGATGAGGCTTGACCCCTCTATCTATGGTCCAAATTTCAGCTTGATATCTCAAGGCGTTCCCGAGTTATAAAGGTTTACATTTTGCGATCGTGTAACATACACACGTACACATACACACACACACAGACATTTTTTCTAAATCACTTTTCTCGACGTTTTGGCCCATTCTGAGTGTACTGACATGAAAATCTCGAAAAAAATTTTTTTCATGAAAACAAAGCTTCCTCTATGAGGAAGCAAAAGTAATTAATAAAAAATATAAATTTAATAATACATTTATAATTTAAACACACTAAAAAGTAATGAGGAAGCAATATGCAAGGCTCTACTTTGTATCCTTGTTTTAATAACAAATGTAAAATGTATACATTTTACATTTGTTATTAATCATATATAGTTATATGTGATTAATACACATTAAACATATATAGTTATATGTGATTAACAAATGTAAAATGTATACATTTTACATTTGTTATTAAAACAAGGATATGTATTATTAAGGTAATAAAAATATGAGTATTAAGGATTCAATAATTTGTGTTAGTCTACATGTTACTAAATCTATATGAAATGAAATCGTCGGACGATTTATATAATTATGGGCACGATTATATATGTACAATTACATTGTAACAATTGTATATGATCATATATAATCATGACTGACCTTATATGCTTCAGAAGATTATATCTATTTAGGCATCTTCTTATATAATCACATATAACTATATATGATTGTATATGCTCAGATACAATTATACACAATTATATTTTCTCATATAGGATCATGTATACCCAGATACAATTATATATGATCATGCATAGTCATATATGATCATGCATGATCATATAGAGACAAAATTCATATACAATCATATATGAGCAGTTTATATATGATTATATATGATTATATATGAATCGTTTTTCCCGGGTAATTAATAAAAAATATAAATTTAATAATAAATTTCAAATAAATAAATAAGTATCGTGCCTGAATATTATTTCGTTTGCATTGAAAGTTTCGGCTCGCAATCTCAAGTTTTGGAACAGTTAAAGCGATAATTGTCAATTTTTGAAAACTTCTTAATTGTATAAAATATAAATTTTATACTGTTCGTCACTAAATTATGTATAATAATGACCGAATATTTTTACATTGACATATAAAATCTAGGTTTGCGATCTCAAGTTTAGGCCGGTATTTTGATATATTTCCTTCGATAGTGAAGTTTATTATCTTATGGAAATATACAATACTGAACATATGCATATACGTCATACATTTTTTTTTTCTATGTAATTCTTACACACTAAAAAAAATTGAATTAATAAAAATAAAATTAATGTGAATTTAATTACACAGTAAATTTATATTAGACCGTTATTATGATATATTTCCTTTGATTATAAAATTATTTACATCAATTTTATTTCTTTCTGATGAACTGATAATTACCAAAAATTCGATTATGCAAATATATGAATATATTTTATCGAGATCGATTTAATCATAAAAGACATCAATTATTTTTCTTCAGGATTGTGGCAGATATGAAATATGTTTCGATGCCGGTATGTGAATTTTTATCAGATGTCCAATTAGCTATACATATTTAATTGAAATACCGTTAATGAATAAGCATCAAATGAGCCCTTTTAGAAAGCGGGAAATCTATAGATTATTTATCGAAAATCGATGACATGGACAAATATGATTTCCGACAGTTATGATCGTTGGTCATATGATACTTTTTCCTGGACGATCAACGCGGGCGGCATAATTTATTCCTAAGCTACAGATAACCATCTTAAGATTTCGAATGCCGAATGTTTGATTAGCTGCTCTTTGTGCTTCGTCGTCTATCGTATATTGCCGATAGTATGGCTATCGATCCACTTTCTCCACCATAATATATCCCCCGCCACACTCTTACTTTCTTTTCTAAATAATAATTAACGTTACTCAACTCCCGAATGCGCAACGAATTTTTCCCAAGTCTTTTAGAACGTCCTTCAGCACCTTACGACCTCAAATCGGCCCCGGCCGAGGAAAAAATCGGTACGTCTTATTTTATTCAATTTTTTTTTACCATTCATCTCAGTAAAAAAAATATTTTTAGACCTGCATGCAGAAAACTGCATTTTTCGCAAACGAGATTTTACGAAAAGTACAATTTTCTGGATACGAGTAAAACTTTTTTTTAGCGAGATGAATGGTAAAAAAAAGAATAAAGTACGATCTAATGATGTTCCATTTAAAATCCGAAAGAAAAATTTTTTTCCTACAGTTGAAATTTACTATTTAATAGTTACTTAAGAATCTATGAGACATTATCAATTAAGTCACTTTTTATAATTTTTTCAGATATTTTATATAATTTGACAAAATTACTTTTTGTAAATTATTAGAGATTTTTGAATCAATTATTTCGAAAATACTGCATTTTTTAGGTCAACGTAGTCTTTAATTATATTTAAAAATATATATTTTCAACCTTATAATTTTATTTTTTTCTCATAAAAGGTAAAGGTTAGATTCTGTAAATGCCAGTTTTATTATCCTGCTCAAATTACGGAATTTTTATAGCCGTTAGTTTCGATTCTATAAAAATATCATCAAAGGTCAATTGTCACAGGTCAATTTTCAGCAGGAAAAAAATGAAATTCTGCGAAATGGTATAAAGCCTATAAAAAAGTTGCAAAATCTGTCAAATTGTAAGAAAAAAAAAACACTGCAAAGAGTGAATAAGAAAATTTCCGTCTTGACAAAGAATAAATTAATTATCCGAAATGGATTAAAATATACTTTTCCATTCGAATGTAGCTGTGCGATATTATGACGACATGGAAAAAAAAACGTTGTAAATATTAATTCGATTAACAATAGTATTGGCGAATGAAAGGCTAATTCGCGTATCGAATTTTCAACAAATACAGTAATAATGTTTAAACGGTGAGTGTAAGAATTATCCAACAACATATTCAAAGGTTCAATCAGTTCAATATACTTGTTAGATCATCATTGACTGAGTCCTGTGAGAGTTTCAATGGCTGATTATAAGGACTCTGATTATTGCGGCATTTATCAATACATACACACACACACACATATATATATGTATATAGACACATATACATTTCAAGATAAATATGTGAAAAGGTACGAATAATACAAGCAGAAGATTATAAACGAGTTGGAGCGCGTGACCCATAAAATTTCGCAGCTAATTATGAAATGCAGAGGTCCGATCCCAACGACGCAGAACCATCGCAGTCAGAGTTTATGAGACGGAATGAAAAGTAGAATAGCTTCGGAATAAGGAACGAAAGTGCGGGTTGTGTCGGTTCGTCGACAGGGTAAAAGGCTGGCCAACGACTGACGGCATCGGGTCGAGGTAAGAAAACGTCAACTGCCTCTCCGGGTGCTGCAAGGATGGGCGCAAGGTTCTTGTTATGTGTATTCAATTCGTATATGAGGCATTCTCTGTCAGTTCAGCAACATATTTTCGCGAGCTGTTCAAATATTCATCGTAATCAGGCAGATTTTGCTTCCTCATAGAGGAAGCTTTGTTTTCATGAAAAATTCAGTAGCCGTTCGAGCGATATGGCTCAAATTTGGCACGCAAGTGTAGTAGTTGCCACGCTTTGAATGTTGAGATTTTTGAAAAAAAAATCAGCCATTTTGATTTTATGGTACTTTTAATTCTTTGAAAAAAGGGCGTAGTCGCTCTAACTTTCGTAAAAATTAAACGATTTTGCTAAATAGTTGTTTATAAATAAATATACGTTCAATGTTGTTTGGCATTGCACTTGGGCGAAATCGGTAAAGCGGTTCAGATTTTATACATGTTTGAATTTTTCGAAAAAAATCATTTTTTTTATAAATCACGTCGAATTGCACCAATTTAACTGAAATGTTTTACAGACGAAAAGGAACATGCAGCCATGCCACATACAAAATTTGACGATGATCGGTAAAGTGGTTCAGATTTTATGACATTTTGAAATTTACAAAAAAAAAAACGATTTTCGCTCTACCATCAGCAAAAGTTGATAATGCGAGACAAAAGTTTGTACTCAATGGAAATAAGAATGCAAAGTAGAACTTTACACATTGCTTCATATATAATTTTTTTTTTTAATTTATAATGACCGCTTGTTTCAAAATAGAATTGCTCATAACTCTCGAACGGCGTGACGAATCGAGATGAAAATTTAAACAAAAGAGGAGGATAAACTCCGTTTTCGTTATTTCGATTAAGGTAGTCCTTGCGCATTAAGCTGAGGTCAAATAAGTTTTCGAAAAATGGGAGGGAATTGCAAACACTTTTCTCCAATATAAACAAGGCTGCAAAGTAGAACTTTGCAAATTGCTTCCTCATTATTGTTGGATTTTTACAAAGCTTCCTCTATGAGGAAGCCAAAATAGATTAACATGCTTCCTCATAGAGGTAGATTTGTAAAAATCCAACAATAATGAGGAAGCAATTTACAAAGTTCTACTTTGCAGCCTTGTTACTCCTGGTTGACATTATTTTCTCAGAATTATAGCAGATTTTTTTATTGCAGAAATTTGGCATTTTTGCTTCCTCATTGAGGAAGCTTTGTTTTCATGAAAAATTTTTTTTTTCGAGATTGTTATGTCAGGACACTCACAATGGTCCAAAATGTCGAGAAAAGTGATCTAGAAAAAATGTCCGTATGTATGTATGTGTGAATGTATACAACTTCGAAAATTCAAACGCTGATAACTCAAGATCGATTTTAGCTATCGAGCTCAAATTTGGCACACAACTGGACCATTAGCTCCTCTTCAATTACTGGTAATGTTGACTGAATGGATGTAACAATTTAGATTTTGTAGCTTTTTAAATTTGGGAAAAAAGGGCGTGGTCGCTCGAACTTTTGTAAAAATTAGTGTATTATGCTAAACAGCTCTTCATAAGAACATTTGCACTTGATGTTATTTGGTATTGAATTTGACTCGAATCGGTCGAGTGGTTCAGATTTTGTGGAGTTTTAACATTAAAAAAAAAAATTAACATTATATCATTAACTTTTCCAAAATTTGATCTCATATAATCAAGCTCAAATTTGGTACAAGAACAGAATAATATTCAGCTACGATAAGTATATAATTTAGTGACAAACAATATAAAAAAGTTTGGTTATGGAATTTTGATTAATTTAAAAAATTAACGGGATCGCATGAACTGCGGCAAAACGTGAGATATCAATCACAAATTGAATATGTGAGCGAGTTAATATGCAGCCATGTATATATAAAATTTAGTGATGAACTTAAGAAAATTTTGATTTTATGAAATTTCGCATTATCAAAAATCTAACTTTATATCGCATTAACTTTTGCAAGACTTAAGATATCAAGCCCAAATTTGGTATGTAAACGAAATCATATTCAGTCATTGTAGATATATAATTTAGTGACGAAACGTAAATAATTATGATTTTATGGAATTTTTAATTATTTCAAATATTATGTTTAACGCGTTAACTTTTGAAAAACTTGATATGGAGGTCGAATTCAATATGTGAACAAAATAATATTCAGCCACATTGATCTATTACATAAAACAAAGATGCTAAGTAGAACCTTGCACATGGCTTCCTCATTATATTTCGCTCTATACAAAGCTTCCGCTATCAGGAAGCCAAAATCAACCAACATAGTTCCTCGTAGAGGTAGTTTTATATAGAGTGAAATATAATGAGGAAGCAAAGTGCAAGGTTCTACTTTGCATCTTTTTTAAATAACTTATTTGGGCTTTCCAGTTTTGTTTATGTTACGAACAAAATTTGGGCTTTCGAGTTTTTTTCGTCAACTTGAATAATATATCAGTTTGCGTGCGCGATCTTACGCATTAATTCAATGTTTTGTAATAATTATGTACTTTTGTATTGGTGTAGTCTACACTCCGCTAATAAATAAATAAATAAATGAATGAATGAGTCTGAAGAAACAGACAACGCAAGAAAGTTAATACAAAATTTAAAAAAAGAATCCAAAGTACAAGCTTACATATTGCTTCGCGTTTATTTGTCCGTTTTTTGCAAACCTTCCATCAATGTTCATCTATTTTTGATTCCTCGTAGAGGAAGCTCTGTAAAAACTGAGAAATAATAAGAAAGCAATCTGCATGCATTATCTTTCCGAGTTCAAATGATGAGTGGTTTTTCATTAATTATCTTTTCAGGCATAAATAGTGATATGATGATGAGTGGAAATCCATTAATTATTTAAACGTGAAATAAATTACGAGTGGAAAAAAAATCATTATTTAAAGTCGAAATAATGGTGAGTGAAAAACCACTCATTATTTATACCTGAAAAGATAATGAATAAAAAATCACTCATGATTTGAACACAAAAAGATGATATGTGAAAATTCATTAATTATTTAAATTATGTATTTATATAATTGTTTATTCGAATGTATGAATCCCTACTCTCATCAAGCAGTAGTTAAAAACTGTCAAATTATTACAAATATCTAATCCGGAAAAAAGTGCCTAAACTGACAGAGAATACCTCATATACGAGGTAGGAATGTTTTTGCACAGCGATCTCGCTGCCCGAGGAGAGTAAAAGTTTTTGGCGGTTCAGTGGTGACCCCAAGGGCAGGGAGTCAGAGTTGCTGGAAGAATCTACGGTGTGTCTCGAATCTTGGAACGACGACGACGACGACGACCACCATCACCATCGCCAAAAATGTTGCAACTTAACTGGACTCCCGGGCGTCATATTTCATTGGCCGGAATCTCCGTAGTAATTCCACGCGCACATCCGATATTTCGAAATCTCTTTGGGAGACACGATATTACATCGATCGCGAAGCGCGTGCTCTCCTCGAGCTTTAACGTCGCACCGCTTTGCCGATTCACAATGCAACCACGCGCTCTTGATACCATCGGTATGAGAAAGAGACCGTGAAGGATAAATAACAAAAATCGGTCGTATAAGTCGTAAAACGAAAGCGACACTAGCAGTTCTACTCCTACGCCTTAATTTATAATATTATTAGCTGCTCGTCATTGATCGATGATTACCCATTTTATTTTGAATAATTAATTGGAAGGAAATTACCTAAGGATTGGCAACAGTCGATTAAGAATTCATTCACAATATTTTTCAGGTCGTTCGAGTAATTATGAAAGAGAAATGGAATAATTTATATTTTATGGAATGTTGAAGTCGTTTTAGTTTATTATTAAAAATTATTCGCAGATTTATAATTTGTATTTTGATCAGGTTAAAATAAAAATTAAAACGTTAAAAACTGCATTGAAAAAAATAAACCAGGATTTTTCTTGTGCAATCTTTTCTATTCTACACTGAGAGAAGAGTTTGTTAACAGTTAACAAATCTTGGTTAAATATGGCGAAATGAACCATTTAGTTATTCTTATTGAATCTCACTTGAATCAAATAAGATTTGTTAACTATTAACAAATGTCAGCGAACTTCATTTGCGAGAAACTAATTTTATTTATCTCAAGTGAGATTCAATAAGGATAACTATATGGTTCATTTCGTCATATTTAACCAAGATTTGTTAACTGTTAACAAATTCTTCTCTCAGTGTAATATATAAATAGTTGGAAGAAATGCACCTAGAAAATTTTCTACAAAAATCCCTAAATTAAAAAAATGACTTTATAATTGTTTATTTTTAGCAATAATTTTTTTTATCCAATAATTTTATGATTGGTATTATAATTACATTGGGTGTAATTAAAATACCTTTGATAGTAATTAAAAAGAAGAATTATAGTTTGTCTCTTAACTCTATCTAAAAGAGTCACAAAAACGGTGGTTTACGTTCAATTTGTGTACACAAGTCGGTGATAAAAATGTCTAGTGAGGTAACTGAACAATGCAAATTCTCCAAGTGACTGCAAACTATGCTTGTACACGCCGTTTTTATTGACAAGTAACGTCAAGCCGGATCTTACTTTACCGGACAATCAACAGTATAGCTTGTCTCTAGCACCTGGAAATTCCCATTATCTTATACTGCGTGATAAACGCACCGACACAACAGGCAAATGCATGTCATTAGTATAACGAGTATGTAGCAAAGCGTGTAATTCGTCTGCCTTTACTGGTATGTCAGTCAGCTCGCGCCGAACTGAGATCGACTCATTGATTTCAGGAGTTTCCGTGCCTCAAAGCTATTAATTGAGAAGGAGGATGTGATTCAGAATACGCATTTTTCGAATTTGTCACAGACCACACGTCGATGACGTGCATAGTCACAGGAATTTTGTGATTTTGAAAGGTGTTTACCATAAGCCGACGACGACTTATCGGCTAAGAAAGCAGCAAGGTTAAAAGGTTACAACTTATTCGAACACGAGAAAATATGCTAATGGACTTTGACTTCCGTGGCGTGGAAATTTTGTGAATCATGGAATTGAATGGGGAAATAAGATGCAGATTATTCTAGGGTTTTAAATTTTATCTTTCAAAACCATTTATTAAATGGTTTATTCTTCACCGTTATCTCATTTAATTCGAGCCGAGATCTGTTGCAAAATATTTTTCTTAGAATTCTTTCGGAATTTCTTTTTTACAAAATGCTAGAAAAATTTCACAAATTGTGGAGTTTAATTAAGAATGCACTGTACACAGTAATTTCATTAAAGAAGCGATTTTACACGTAAAATTAAAAAATTGCATTATTCAGAAATATGAAACAATTTTTTATTTCACTCGGTGCGAGAGTCTTGTGAAATAAAAATTCGTACGATACTCATGCGATAAACATTTTTTTAACTGACGTGATTGCAACACTCGTCAGAAAAAGTTTTACACTAGTATAGTAAAGTATTGATTTTGTAACAGATGCACAAAAAGTCCCTTTTTTCGAGCTTATATCGTGTCGCGAAAGAGGCTTTATTTGGTTTGGCATGAGAAAAACAGACCCCCCATGCGCAATACCGCGCTCTCTTCTTTTCAGCATACTTTTTGCTCAATAGTGCGAATAATCTACTTCTTACGCACTAGTGTGAAAAAAATCTACATTTCACGCATTAGTGCGAAAAATCTACTTTTCACGCACTGGGGCGAATAATTTAGTTGTCACGCACTAGTGCGAAAAATCTACTTTTCACGCACTAGTGCGAATAATCTACTTCTTACGCACTAGTGTGAAAAAATCTACATTTCACGCATTAGTGCGAAAAATCTACTTTTCACGCACTGGGACGAATAATTTACTTCTTACGCACTAGTGTGAAAAAATCTACATTTCACGCATTAGTGCGAAAAATCTACTTTTCACGCACTGGGGCGAATAATTTAGTTGTCACGCACTAGTGCGAAAAATCTACTTTTCACGCACTAGTGCGAATAAGCTACTTCTTACGCACTAGTGTGAAAAAATGTACATTTCATGCATTAGTGCGAAAAATCTACTTTTCACGCACTGGTGCGAATAATCTACTTCTTATGCACTAGTGTGAAAAAATCTACATTTCACGCATTAGGGCGAAAAATCTACTTTTCACGCACTGGTGCGAATAATTTAGTTGTCACGCACTAGTGCGAAAAATCTACTTTTCACGCACTAATGCGAATAATCTACTTCTTACGCACTAGTGTGAAAAAATCTACATTTTACGCACTAGTGCGAAAAATCTACTTTTCACGCACTGGTGCGAATAATCGACTTTTCACGTTTAAAGAATATTTAAAATTCATAACCGTTCAAGGGGCGAAAATGAATAAGAGAAAAAAAAACTCATACGACATGAATTCCTCAATCGATTCGATCAAAATTCATTTTGCCTAACCTATTAAACTGTCATCGGAGTTTCCAAAGTTATATCCTTGTTATTCGTTTTATTCCTAGTGTTGCTCTCCAGTTGTTCCAAATTTCAATGATTCAAAGTACTTCGAATTCCAGCAGCTGCATTTTTTTCAGACCTTCATTACCGATTTAAAAAAAAGCACTCAATTTATTCGTTCACTTTAACGTTGCTATTTTCGGGTTGAAAAAAGCTTCCTTTGTGTCACAAAACGAACAACAGAACGTGATCTCGAGAAGAATTGCATATATTTTAAGGTTATGACAGCGGTCACAAGTCGATGACGCGTTCGCAGACACGCAGGAATTCCACGATTTTGAAAGGTGTTTTCCAATCGTTCGATATCGGCGGTGAGCCCAGAGTTTCTTACAGGGATATGATTCAGACAAGTGTGTCGTCTCTTCGGATGTATCGGTAAGTATTGCGGAGTGAGGTGGAAGAGGAGAGGGTGTCGAAGATCGTGAGACGCAGATCGTTTTGTGATTTTGAAAGGCCGCGTTCTTTCGTACATATCAGCGTTGCCTTGGACAGGATCGAACCAAGAAAAAGAAAGAGAGAGAAAGAAAGATGTTTACAGTGTATGTGTGTACCCGAAGCAGCGGCGCCAATCGATTTCCTATCCAACCGCAAGCAGAGAGCGCTGCTCTCGCACTCTCTTCTTTTCGTTTGTCCCACGCGACCGGTTAAAAGTGAAAGATTCGATGTTATCGGTGCTCGATGAGTGTTATTCGGAGCGCGAGAGACATATCGCTGAGACGAGTCCAAACTATCGGTATAATAAATCGCTGGTGCAGATCAGGCTTCGGATATATCCACCACTACACGTATTCTTTTATATACGAAGTGTCTCCTGGCCGCCATAAAGAATATCTTAAAAGCATATACGCGCGCGAACGATAAGTATCTGATAAAGTAAAAGGGGCCGAGCCACTCTGCCCTCGCGTGCCGATGACTCAATAAACCGTAGCAACTCAACTATACGAGTATTACTGCATGAAGACGAGCGTTTGTTATGCTCGCTGCCGGATTCTCTGCATCATTCTCATCACTCTAACCTTCATTACAACTTAGGTGTCTTTGATAAGGCTCTGTCACCCTAAAAATAAATCATAGAAAACGATTTTATTAAAATTCTATCGTTCGAATACGGACTTTGATTCGCGAATTTACGAAGTAGTAAATTTACGATCGAAATCTTACACGATTCTCCCGTATCCTATAATATTATAATAAATTAAAAAATGTATAATAATTAATAATAAGAAATTTCTGTATTCTATAATATTATTATAAATTATAAAAATTTGTATTGAATTTAGTAATAAAAATATACGATCGTAGGAGTAATATTAATAATGTTACATTTGTTATTAAAAAAAAAAGTTTCATCCACAAATCTTTGGATTGGAATTATAAACTAAATTTTTATTTCCTTTATAATTATATTTATACTATATAATATTATTACTATAATTAGTAATTTACTATCATTTTCTATTTTATTTTATTTTTTATTATTATTTATTTTATTTTACTATGATTAATTATTTACTATAAATTAGCTATAATTAACTATAACAATGACGATGGTTTCGATAAAATCTCGTTACTCATGAACTTATTAGGGCACGATATTAGTTACATATTTAAAGGTCTATTTCATTAAAAACTTCCTAAAAAGATTTTCAAAAATTCGCCTTGTGTTTTCATGTCTTCAAAAAAGTGGAGAAATAATCATATATAAATATTCTCAAGTGGTAGTAAAATCTGGCTAGTGACGATGAATAAAGCTAATTATAAAGAATTTTTAACAGGGTCGAAAAAAAAGTAGCTATACTGACATAAATTGCTCCGCAGGGTAAAACGAAGACGAGAATGCGAGTTCTTTCGCAATGCAATACAAACGATGAGTACTACTCAGCACTACTCAGGATCGCGAGGACAAGACACCGCACGCGACTCATCGGAGAGAAGGGGAAAATGTCAGTAGCTGAAGCATTTAAGAAACCTTGACACGTCTAGTACGAAATAGTTGAAGGGCCGCCAGAGCCGAATGATCGATTGCTTGTATTAATTAATGTATTTCGCGGATGAACCACATGCTGCGATGAAGCGTACACTCTGACGTTAAGGCCCTTCACCATGTGCATCATCATAAGGAATTTTTCATGATTATTTAGTAGTGACTATTTTATATATAATTTTTATAATAGTAATAAGATTGTTATAATAATTACAGATTCAACAATAAAAATTACTAGTAAATTTGAAAAACGCATATTTATTTTTTAAATAATAATGAGTTTTAAAAAAAATTTATTGTAAATTTAAGAATTAACCTTAATAGTACATTTAAGCAACGAGAAATACTTTTTCAAATTGTTTGAATTTTTCATGATTATTTAGTAGCGACTATTTTATATATAATTTTTATAATATTAATAAGATTTTTTAAATTATTATAAATTCAACAATAAAAGTAACTAGTAAATTTAAAAAATTAAAATTTATTTTTTATATAATAACCAGTTTTTTTTAAATTTATTATAAATTTAAGAATCAAACTTAATAATAACCTTAGGCAACAAGAATTAATTTTTCCAATAATAAAAAAGTACCTCATTTTTTATTTGTGTAAATTATATATCCTCTACATTTTTATTTATGGAGAAACAGCATTTATTGAGAAAAATAGGCAAATTAATAATGGACAAAAGCAAGTGATAATAAATTGGGAAGTAAATTAATAATTTAGAAAAATGATGACAAGAAATAAATTTAGCAACGATCAGTCGTGATGTAAACGTAATTAATGGTCTTTTGTCTAACTTAAGGCTCTGTTAAGTTTGGTCGAATTCGACAAAGGCTACACAAGACTAAAAGAATATGACCTATTATGATGTAAAATTTTGTTACGCAAGTGATCTTCACGAAGCAGGTCAGATAACTATAGTTTAATTGTTCATATCTAACAATGAGGTGCATTGTTGACACAATGATGCTCACTTTCATTTGGTAATGGATTATCTAACGTAACTAAAGTTTCTAAATTAGTTTCGAACACTGATTTAGGCAGTGTTCGAAAAAAAAATTGTTTAAATAAATCGGAGTTTAATATTTATTTAAAACCATTAACTGTTTACTCAATAGCACAATCTATATTGGTTTATTGCTATTTATTATTATTATTATTATGTAATTATTAATATTATTATATTTTACTATTATTTAATATTAATCAACGATATAAAAAAAGTATGTGTTCAATCATAAATGATAGAAATAAATAAAATATTTATTATATAAAAAAAAAAAATTTCTCGCAATGCACTTGACCTATAAATTCTCTTTTGCTATGAGATAAAAATCCTTTGGTTTCGGTACAAAGAATTCTTTTATACTAACTAAAAAGAAGATGTATATTCTTAACGACGTAACAAGAATGTATTTTTGGTTATATTTACTTTCGACAAGCGAAATTTTTTCTTCATCTCTATACAAAAAAAGAAATTTGATTGGCGTGAAATTCAAATATCTTTACATCACTTGAGTGACAGTCTAACAAAGCTGTAAAACACGGCTTTTTAAAAAGTGACTAACGATTACCCTAATCTCGGGTCCGGTCGACAGAAGAACGAAAGTCGGATGCACGGAACTCGAAGTTTATTCAAGTTCGTCCTCATCATTAGACAATCCATTACTGTCAGCGTCTTACGCAATAATCGCTCGTCTCGTTCGTATAAGAAATACCTATACAGTGTAATATTATGGACGATCCATCCGCGAACGTTGTAAGGCCCCGAGTTGTGTCGTCGTCCTCACGAGAAATGGGAAAAACTTTCCTTCGTTTCATAACTGATGCATAACATGTACTCGGACATCATCAACGGTCTCGTCTTTCGCTGTTATTAATTAAGGATGTGGTATTCAATTTTTTAAATAATTTTCCTATAAAGATTCACCGCCACCGATATTCCATGATTAACGCTTTCCATAAAAAAAAGAAAAAAAGAAAAGTATCTCGTCACGCATTTCGTCTTATAACTTGTATATCCACCACGTAAAAATTGTCATATGTCACGTGAAAGTATATATTACCAAATCGATCGGAAAGAGCCTTTTCTTGAACTTCCGGTACACGAGGTTTTACTTGGGCTCTCCTCGTTACTCACTGTACTTGGAATACGGTGAAACAGCATACGAAATTATTCATGAATTTACGAGACATGCACATGCACCACATATGCATAAACATTCGCAGAAAACATGTTACCGAAAAGGATCCATTGAGATGATCACATATATTTCATCATCTGCAGCCTATATTAATCTACACACGTATACAGGGTGATTCGTTGTTAGTTTTGGAAATTTTTATTTTATAGTGACTAAGCATTTCCAGCTACTGCAATCATTCAATTTTTATAAATTATGAAGACATAAATTTCCATAAAAAAATATTTATGTGATTTGAATTTTTGTTCTTAGTATCAGGAATAATAATTGCAGCTTGGAATAATAATTTTGTATAATAATAATCCGGCAAAATTATTCATTAATTAGTAAAAAAAATAGAATGGCAGAATAGATAAAATTATAATTTTATCGTATAAATTGAATTGTCCTTTATTGAAATAAATATATACGATTTTTCTGCAAAAATGTATAAAAAATGCACAAATTTTCTCCAATTTCGCAAAATCGGAATTGTTGAGCATAATAATTTTATTGGCTTAGCAGCGATTCAAATGTAAATATGGATCTGATAATCAAATAAAATACGTATTTTTTTAAATAAAAGTGGCTAAGGATCACCATGTATAGATACACTATAATATGACAACGAGAAGAGGAGATCGGAATTCACGGAGAAAGTGACCGGGAGCGAAGGCCCGATGGTCTCTCGAGAGTCCGCGCCTGTTTTATTCACTTTTTACTCAAGTTGCACACGGGGGAGCTATCGAGTCCGAATTGCCGAGAGATCAAGCTGCTGCAGCTGCCGTTATGTACCATTCGCCGTGGACATAAACGTTCAGCCCCCCGTAATCTATGAAGTATATACTGAATGATTCCAATACATATATCTACATAATAATTATATACTAATTATTAATAAACATTGGACAAACATGCCACGACAATCACAATCACAATCACAACCCCAATCACAATCCCGATCACAAACACAATCACAATCACAAACACAAACACAAACACAAACACAAACACAAACACAATCACAAACACAAACACAATCACAAACACAATCACAAACACAATCACAAACACAATCACAATCACAATCACAAACACAAACACAAACACAATCACAACCCCAATCACAATCCCGATCACAAACACAATCACAAACACAAACACAAACACAAACACAAACACAAACACAATCACAAACACAAACACAATCACAAACACAATCACAAACACAATCACAAACACAATCACAATCACAATCACAAACACAATCACAAACACAATCACAAACACAATCACAAACACAATCACAAACACAATCACAAACACAATCACAAACACAAACACAATCACAATCACAAACACAAACACAAACACAATCACAAACACAATCACAAACACAATCACAATCACAAACACAATCACAAACACAATCACAAACACAATCACAAACACAATCACAAACACAATCACAAACACAAACATAATCACAAACACAATCACAAACACAATCACAAACACAATCACAATCACAAACACAATCACAAACACAATCACAAACACAATCACAATCACAAACACAATCACAATCACAAACACAATCACAATCACAAACACAATCACAAACACAATCACAAACACAATCACAAACACAATCACAAACACAATCACAAACACAATCACAATCACAAACACAATCACAATCACAAACACAAACACAATCACAAACACAATCACAACCACAAATACAATCACAAACACAATCACAAACACAATCACAAACACAATCACAAACACAATCATAATCACAAACACAATCACAAACACAATCACAAACACAATCACAAAAACAATCACAAACACAATCACAAACACAATCACAAACACAATCACAAACACAATCACAAACACAATCACAAACACAATCACAAACACAATCACAAACACAATCACAAACACAATCACAAACACAATCACAAACACAATCACAAACACAATCACAAACACAATCACAAACACAATCACAAACACAATCACAAACACAATCACAAACCCAATCACAAACACAATCACAAACACAATCACAATCACAATCACGAATACACTCATAAACATTCAGACAAATACTCATTTTTACAATGAATTTTTTCTTCCACAGTGACATTTTTTACCAAATTCCTTTGTGATTTCTTTAAGATTTTCCGAACTTCTATTGCTTATAAGTGTGAAAAAGAGTAATTGAGAAAGGAGTTAAAATTATCGGCGTGCTGAGGTGATTAACGATGGCGATGATTAATAACGGGATCGTGAGTGATTAATGCGATGAAAGGATATTGAAGAGGTCATCCTTGAGGATTTTTGATTGAGACGTGATGATGTAGAAAGACGGAAATCGACAGCTCATAGCATATCGATCTTCCAGCATTGTACATTCTTCTCTGTACAGTTTTATTCTTAGTCCATACTCGCTTGTACTATAATTCCTTTACAAACGAGGAGAATACTTCCACGCTCGACACACATGATTCGCATAGCTGATGCTTGTCGTTCAGAGAATAAACGGACATTAAAGAATGTGAACAAGATAAAATAACCTTCGAGAAATGACTCTAAAATTCACTTCATGAGTGATGCATTTTGATAATTTGCTATTAAATATATATTGGTAAATTAGTAAATACACTGAAAGGCAAGATTTTTGGACCAGCAATAAACGTTGACCAGCTTCAGACTCATCAACAATCAGAGTATCAATATAATAGTTCCAGTTTTTATGCCGCCAAGTAGCTTTTATGTTTATTTATATAAAAATTGGCTCTGCAAGTGATGCATTTCTATAATTTGATAACTAATAAATTAGGCAATTAGTCAATACAACACCATTCGAGACAACATTCTGGACCACATTCTTTTATTGGCAACAATCAGGAAATTAATGTGACAGTTCAAGTTTTTATGCGATCGAAAAACGCTGACATTTTTTATCAGCGGTTTAATTCAAGATTTACTATAACTATACAGTAAATTAGGCGAACACGAGATGTCGAATAAATAGTAGTAAGCCTAATATTTTTTCTCATAAAAAAACACGTTGAAAAAAAAAAAATTTCCTCACTTAAAAATTCATTTGACAAATCAAGTTCGCCAGATTTAAAAAAAAGTCCTACATTCAACAGAAAGTGTTAAGTGCAGTTGAAAATAATGTAATTTTAAAAAATGTCTTAATCAATTAATCGTGTTAATAAAATCCTACCCAATTATTATTTGCTGCTACTCGCCATTAAAGAAATCCAAACATTGCATTATTTTATTTGTCAATCTCAAATAATGACTCATTGCCAATGTCATTACATATTTAGCTGCATAAATATTTGCAAATCTATTATATCCCGCATCGTAGCAGCAGAATTTAACAGTGCGGAAATTTCTTTGAAATTTACAAAAAAATAATCCACGATGTTTTAGTCGATAAACAAGTGGCGGTATTGAACTTCTGTCAGAGGTGTTAAATCTGGGAATTGAGAAGGTAAATGCATATCGGTGCATCGAGACAAATAGAGAATCGGTAGGAAACAGAGGCGTTCAAGCAAATCTCAGTGTTAAGAATGAAGAAGGCGTTAACCACCGTATAAGGCGATACGAAAACGAAGGCGCGAGACACGTCCTTCGTTTATACATTGAATATATAGTATATATCGTATAGATACATCTATATATAACATAGCATTTGCTATGGCTGCTCTCGTCTCTGGGCACACATTTCGAAATCGTGAAAATTTCCATTAATCATGCTCACTCGTGCGCCCGACACGTGAAATAATATTTGTGACAATGCTCGAAGTTTGGGTCACGAGGGTCAGTGCTTATTGCTTTCTTTCCGTAAACGATGCTGCGAGGGCGAGACCTGCGCGAGCCTCACCGTTGTTTGTGTTGTGGTATAGAGTAAAGTACATTTGAAGGAGCACTCGAGGTTCGCAACCACTTACGAGAGGGTTTCTCATTTATGCAAATGATATATTGTCCGACAGACCATAAAAAATCAAGAACTATATAATCGGAATATATATTTTTGTTTTAAAAAAAAATCGTTAAAGTTTCATTTCTTTCCATAAAATTTCCAATTTATGGGCATTCGAAGGAACAGGAATGTTGCGTATTTGATGCTTATATTTCACAAGCATTTTCAGTGGAAATTCTTTCTATTTTATTCATATGTGAAATTTTGTTTAGTGCCGGTGATTCCGTGACATAAGTTCGATGTTTTGTTCAATTAATTAGGTTCAGACAATTTCATTTCTGTCTCGTATGGTAACTGTAAGCGTAAATTTTGAAAATAGTTGCACCGACCACATGGAATATTATGGAATTTTGCGGTTCATGGAAATATGCATTTTTCGATTTTTGTCACTTTTTTACTTCAGGTCGGAAAATCGAAACGAATTTTTTTTCTTTAAGATATCGAATTTCGGCCTTCACTATCGTTCTCAAGTCGCATATTCTACCACAGAAAATAATGTTTACAAGCCGGTGATTTAAAAAAAGTGACTTTTTTCCGTTCCTAATTCCAGAATTCACAGATCTGACTTCCGGTCGGAAAGTCCAACCTAAATTTTTTTTCTTCAAGATAACGAATTTTGGTCTTCGCTATTGTTCTCAAGTCGCATAATCTATCACAGAAAATACCGGTTACACGCCTTCTAACCATGATTAAGGAGGTTGGAGCGCTCCACACTAGTCAAATCAGTGTTAAATTTTTAAAAGCGTTTCTACAATTTTAGATGGTTAATAATCTGTTCAAAGGGGTTAATCACACAGTAGCATTAGTTCTTGATATTCAAATACATTCACAGCTGTGATATCAACAGCAAATTGATAAATATCTGCAAATTTCCGATATTATTTTTTTTTCATCTAGTTTTTTAAAAGGGTAAACCGTAATATTAGTCCGATTATGACGACCAATAGCTCATTTTGCTTACTAAAAGATATTCTATCGATTGGCCGTCTATTTTCAAAAATCGTATTAGTAGTTTAAAAGATACAACCGTTTGTTTATCCTATCATAACCTAACATCAAGTATACAAATGGCTGTAACTTTTGAACACCTGATACTATAGAAAATCCGCACGGTCAATCGATTAAGGATCTTCCACTGATCAAAATGAGCCATGTTTCGTCATAATCGGACTGATATTACCATCCATTTTACAAAAATGGATGAAAAAATATGACATCAGAAATTTAGAGATATTGATCGATTGATTTACTATTCATATGACAGCTGTGAATGTATTTGAATATCAAGAACTAATGCTGCTATGTGATTAACACCTTGGAACAGATTATTAAGGGGAGGGAGTCAGGTGAAAAAAAATTGATTTTGGAAATTCAATATCATCCAAATCCTATTGCTTATAAAAATGCCCAATGCACTATATTGTTGGTACTCAATTAAAGGATTTTTTAGTGTTGTCTGACTTGCATATGCTTTTAAATATTATCTTAAGCAAAGATCTTAGGTTTTCCATCTTGCGCATGATTCAGATCAAACTACTAGGCAGATTGGAATGGTTGACGTCTCATTTTCTTCTTCACGAACAGATACACCGGCTAAATGGAGCAAATATTAATAAAATGTAACATTTTTTAAGTAGCATAATTATTAATAAATAAATGTTATGCTATTTTCTAAATCAGTGATTAACTTCGCTTTCAGAATGAAAAAAAAATAGTTTGCTCCATTTAGCCGGTGTATCTTTTCATGAAGAAGAAAATGAGATGTCAATGATTCCAATCTGCCTAGTAGTTTGATCTGAATCATGCGCAGAATGGAAAACATAAGAACTTTGCTTAAGATAATATGGAAAAGCATATGCAAGTCAGATGACAGTAAAAAATTCTTTAATCGAGCACCAACAATATAGTACATTGTGCATTTTTATATGCAATAGGATTTGGATGATATTGAATTTCCAAAATCAATTTTTTTTACCTGACTCCCTCCCCTTAAACCATCTGAAATTGTAGAAATGCTTTTTAAAATTTAGCACTGATTTGACTAGTGTGGAGCGCTCCAACTTCTTTAAAAAAGAGTGACTTCTTTCCGTTTCGGATTCCAGAATTCGCAGATCTGACTTTCAGTCTGAAAATACAACCTAATTTTTTTTTTCTTCAAGATATCGAGTTTTGGTCTTCACTATCGTTTTCAAGTCGCATATTCTATCACAGAAAATACCGCTTACAACCCTTTTTGCGATGATTTAAAAAAAAGGATGCAAAGTAGAACCTTGCACATTGCTTCCTCATTATTTTTCGCTTCTTACAAAGCTACCTCTATGAGGAGGTATCTAATTCAATTTTTGGCTTCCTCATAGAGGAAGCTTTGTAAAACGCGACAAACAATGAGTAAGCAATGTGCAAGGTTCTACTTTGCATCCTTGTTTTAATTAGATAAATATACATGTTGTGGATTCGCTTCTTCTATTTCGTTATTACGTTATTTCGTGATTATTAGAGCGTTTCCGAAAGTGAATGTGATAATGTATATTTTTAAAAATAACTCAACATTCCATAAAATCAAAAATTTCATACCATCCGTCACTAAATTATATATATATATAATGGCTGAATATTGTTTCATTTATATACAAAATTTGAGCTCGCTATCTTAAGTTTTGCAAAAGTTACAATAGAGCGATAATGTCAATTTTTTGAAAAATTCAAAACATCATAAAATTTTAACGGTTCAACCGATCTTAACCAAATTCAATAGCGATCACCGGTGTATGAAAGCTCACATTCATACCAATTTTAAGATCAATATCTCGAAAATTGAAAGAGTTATCGCGTAAACAGACATTTTTCAAAAAATTAAAAAACGCGTAATAATTTAACGATGAAGTGGATTTTAACAAAAATCTGTATGAACGACGAGGCTTGATGCCTCTATCTATGATCCAAATTTCAGCTTGATATCTCAAGGCATTCCCGAGTTATAAAGGTTTACATTTTTCGATCGTGTAACATACACACATACACATACACACACGCACACACACACATAGACATTTTTTCTAAATCACTTTTCTCGACGTTTTGGCCCATTCTGAGTGTACTGACATGAAAATCTCGAAAAAAAAATTTTTCATGAAAACAAAGCTTCCTCTATGAGGAAGCAAAAGTAATTTTTTTTCCATTTCGGATTTCAGAATTCACAGATCCATAAATTATGGATCGAATTAGAAGGGCTCGGGGTAGAACTTTTACTGAATTGGCCAGGAATACCTCATTTACAATTTCACCCCACCTGTTGTAATGTCACTGAGATTACAAAGTAAGTACATGCTCCGGTGCGTCCTATATCCGGCAGCGAATCTGGGCCGCTGAGCACTTTGCAAATACAAAACTATTTATGCGAATACGCGGAGCAAGCTATGTCACAGGCAATGACATCATAGTACGTCATGGATTATGAATCACATTGGTATAATCCAGAGTACGTGGGTATCGTCAAGGATCCCTCGGTTGGTTGGCAGCCCACGTGCATTCCTACGGTAACAATGCCGATGCTCCGAGAATACCGCAACAGCAGCATGTAAGTAAGTACGGAACATCAGCACAGGATCATCGTGATGTGATTTCGCGGCCAACATTTCCATCCACTCGTCATCAAACGAACTCGAGTCGTCTTAAAGGCGTCGATTCGCTTGACAAGCTCCGTGATCGGTGTTGCTTCGGTTTGGGATCTTCAAATGTATTGTTTGGTTACAAAAAGATGATGGCCCTGGATGATCGAGCCCTCGATTTATCCTTGACACTTTAATTATATGAATTTTGCACTGTGACGACGCAATTGCTGGGTGGATCTAATATCCTGAATGCCAGTGCCATTCACCGAACAACTAAACATTTATTTGAAGATTTTTTTATGATGAAATATTTTTAATATATTCTTACATTTTTTCTAAGGGTCGAATTTATAGACTCAACTTTGAATTAAAGTATGTAATAACATGCGAAATTCGATCGTAATTACGAATTTGAGTTCAAACTTGAGATTATTAATTCAACCCTAAAAGACTATTTTTTTTAAATTAGTTTGATAACTACCATTGAATTCTCTATGAAAAATAACAGTGGCAGAATTTAATTTGGAAATTTGTGGTTGAGATAAGAATAGTAAGCACCTATTACTCATTTTTGATGAAAATAAGAAATAAATAAAATAAAATCAATTATTTTCACAATTATTGTTTTATAATAATAAAACTTACAGTGCGTATAGAATGATTTTAACACGTAAATTTTTTTTCGGAACTCGAAAAATCTTTTCATATGGATTGCAAATAATTGTTAAAAAAATAATAAGTGTCAAGTAAATAATAAGATTAATGTTCGTGCAATTAAATAATCGACATGTAAAACCTGGCCCGAAAATAAAATGCTATAGAATTTTTTTTATTGATTCTCATATAATTATGCTTTCCGCCCGCAGGCCAAGAAGCTCTGGTATTTCCAATTAAAAGATGACCCGGACTTCCGCAACCGCGGGAATTAAACGATTGGTCAATAAATTTGCGTCTTCATCAACACAAAGAAAAAGAATTAGACGATGATGATGATTCGCATAGCCGCCGGGCAGAAACCCGGATTCGAATACAAAGATGCCACCGGATTGTGTTCCCACAGAGAATACTTCCGCAAACTTCTACTATATCAATTAAAATTGTGAAGACTCGTTGTAGTGCGATATTCATTAACATAATAGAACATGCCGAAGACTAACATCCGGAGCAAATGACCTTACACTTCGTCCGTGCTACTATAGTGTGCACTGTAACTTATATACCACAAAAAATATTCGATACATAATTTTTTATGGGTTTTACATGTATATATATGATGGTCTATTAATTTTGTTAAACGTATTGTGTAATCTATTGAATACAACTTTTATTATTTAACCCTTTATAGCTCATTAAAAAGTACACGATTTCAGCTATTTACAAGTAGCTGCATATATTAATACGAATCATACTGTATAATAATGCGTTTACAATCGCGTAATATTCGACCCTGAAGTTTGATGCTAAATGTAACGTGAAATTATTATGATTAAGTGAGATGTGTCAGAAAGTATACGATGACCTTAGGTGGGTTTAACGTATATTCTTTTCGTTTTGATATATAGATATATACAGTATGGCCTTTTTTATTTGAATTATTCTTTCCTTCCTCATATGATTTGTTTTGGGAGATGCACGTGTGGTAAAAATTATTCTCACTTGATTAATCGATCTCGATTTATCATTATTGATTCCGGACATTCTTTTGTCAGTATGAAAACTCTTTTTTAAATCGATCCCCTTCAGCGGATCTTGGCCTGTATTTTTAGTAGAATTATTAAGTTGTGTTTTTTTTCTCGAGATAATTTTCCGAGATATCTGGGAGTAGAATTTCCATTACGAATTGAGATCCTGAAATATTGATATATTTTTTATAATTCAATAGTCCGAAAAAAAATGTCTACTTATCCATGAAACAAAAAAAAGGGAATTTGCAAATAACAAATGTTTCCAACTCTGTTTTTGATCAAGACGACATTGAATCTCTCGTAATATCTGTTTATTTATTTTTTCAGATAATTCCTTTACCAAGTGGAAGAAAGGGTTGAATTATCGCGCCTTATATTCTACTTTACTTTCTTCATTTTCACGTCATTGGTGAACCAATTTCTATTTTGATTGTAATAAAATTTATATATATATATATTTTTACAAACAAGAGTATCCTAAAAAAATATTAATAACTACTAATATATAAAACAAATAAGTCAATAAAATAAATTCGCAACTAACAGATGCTTAGCATCAATGCATCTTTAAGTCTCACCTAATATCCGTTTTTCCGATAATTCCATAACAAAGTATAAAATAAGGATGCAAAGTAGAACTTTGCACATTGCTTCCTCATTCATTTTCACTTTCGCAACTATGGGGAAGTTTCTTTATTTTATTTTTGGCTTCCTCATAGAGGAAGCTTTGCGAGAGATGAAAATTATTGACGAAGCAATGCGCAAAGTTCTACTTTGCATCCTTATTTTAAATACAAATTAAAGAAGTACGAAAACAAAAATTTTCATGAATTCAAAATCCTATAAAAACTAAACCGCTTCTTGTATTTCACTTAAATTCAATGCCGATCGTTAGTTTTCATTGCTTTATTCGTCAAAAACTGTTTAAGGGATCTTTCCAGTGTAACGGCCCGAAAAATAGCCTATTTTCACGATTTTTTTTCGGGCGGTTAATATACGCCGATCAATCTGAAATTTTTATGACATTAAGGTAATCATGAATGACAGAAAATGATTTTTTATAAGACGATTTTAATTGTTTAAATATATTTTTTTAATTGTTGAAAATAACGTTGATAAAAAAGATAGTCTCATGACGGGCGTTGCAAATTTCATCTGAAAAAAAAAACCCAAAGGATTATTAATTAGTATGCGATTGGCTATCGCGCTATGGAGGCTTTTTTATTATCAAAATTTACAAAATGGGGGCGGTTTGAACAAAAAATACCGAATTTAGCCGTTTTTTTCGACAGTTTTTCTTTTTAAAAAATGGGAAGATTTAAAAAAAAAGTTTTCATAGCACGATAGAGAGTAGCGTGAAGAATGTTCTCCTAAAATTTGAAAACGATCGCTTGAAAACTGTTCCCTGGAGAATGGCCACCGTTTCGAAAAATGTCGTTTCGAGAACAACGCGTTTAAAGTTTCGAGTGTAGAAATTTTATATATCTAAATGGTGTACTTACGACGAATCGACGATGCCAGGTCCATAAAGTATGCCAGCGAAGTATTTCGAATTTCGCTTTAAAAATTTGCGAGTATGTTTTTGACCGTACATACTAATGGATAAAACAAAAAAAAATTATTTTTTTATTTTTACACACTGGAAAGATCCCTTAAGCTCATTATCTAAAAAATTGTGACAGCTAGAGAACAGAGTTTTTTTGAAAAATTCAATGTCTTATAAAATCTGAACCACTTTACCAATCTTCACCGAATTCGATATCTACTATAACTGGATGTTAATTTTATCTTGCAAAGATTTGAGCTGGTTTGGTCGAACTTAACTTGAAATTTTTAACTTAATTAAAAAATTTTATAAAATCTAAACCTCTTTATGGATTTCGCTCAAATTCAATACCGACCTTCATTTTTCATTTCTCTATTTGTCCAGAACTATTTAACTCATTAGCTGAAAAATTGCGGAAGCTAGAGAACATACAGACATTTTTCGAAAAATTGAAAGGCTTATAAAATCTGCATTTTTTTTTCGATTTTTTTGGGAATGTATACATAGGAAGGGGCGTTGCTCCTCTACGAGCGTGCGGAGATATAGCGGTTTCAATTTTGCAAGCGTGCCACACACACACCCCCAGATATAAAAACGTGCCGCACGGCGTGTCGACAAAAATGCGCCATGTACTGCACCATTAAGCTGCATTATTAACGACACGGCGTGCTTAACGGCACGAATGCCGCCACCTTGCCTGCAAAATTCCGCCACGCTGTGTACCGCCAAATGACGCGAACGCGTGTCGGAACTTTGCAGGCACATTACCGGCATCAGGACGCCGTGCCGTTAATAATGCAGCTTAATGCTGCAGTACATGGCGCATTTTTGTCGACACGCGTGTCGTTTTATGCCGCCATCGTGTCGTCAATCTGCCGTAACATTTCTATCTGGGCACATACATACATACCCTGATTAAACTATTAGAACCGATTAATTTTCAATCGGAATTTTGTCCATTTGATCGGTTTCTATCAGTTTCAATCAGAATTACGAAGCAGGGTACATCGGGACATTTTTTCTAAACCACTTTTCTTGACGTTTTGGACCATTCTGAGTGTGCTGACATAAAAATCTCGAAAAAATGTTTTTTCATGAAAACAAAGGTTCCTCTACGAGGAAGCAAAAAGGGGTTGAATCACCCCCAAAGAGGCATTGCCCCGAGAGTAGCATAGAGTTGTTTCATTAAAGTTCCCCCGCCGCGTATATGTTATTAGCAACATTTCGATAATGAATCCCGCGCACGTATTCGCCGTTGAACTTTGACAGAAAGGTTCAAGGGCATCGCACGCTGATCGGTTAATTATCCGCAATTTGTTGTAATCTTTCGCTCGAGGCCTTTCTTTTTCTCTCTCTCACTATCTCTTCCCCTCTCGCCCCCCAATTTTCTCATAGACACTCTTGGAATCTTGTCCGGTTTGCACAACATTGCTTCACGTGTATTGGTTAGAGTCAAGGTTCGCAGAATATCGAAGAGTCTGAGGCGCCGGTGATGATAATGATGATCAAGATGATGATGATATGGTTCGAGTTCCTCCTCAATACGAGACGAAAACGAAAGAAGCGATATTCACCAGGTCGACGACGAAACACCGCCGGAATAAAAAAAAAACCTTCCAACGTCCCGCAAGTGGCAACGAGCTGAAGTAAGAAGAAGAAGCTTCGATAGTGGTGGTTACAACGCCCGTCGGGGCCAGCAGCGCGGCCGGCGGGCAGAATAGGACGTCGAAGGACAGGAGGAGTCGCTTGCGCTGTTATTCGATGAGGCCCTGTAGTGGGGATACATATTGCCGTAGGATGGTATAAGAGAAGCCAGGATATGGAGGCGTCGCCAGTCACACTAACTTTCTTTTAGCGTGCAATACGTGTATTTTCACGGGAGACACGTATCAGTAGGTGAGTACACTAAAAAAAAAAAAAAAAAACAACAAACAAACAGACCCGCAGAAACTTAAAATAGTTTATCGACGAGTCGTGAGAAAACGCTACTCTTGGTGCTACGTTGTGCGTGACAATCGTTTATCGAAAAACGTAAATAGTGCTTATTGATTTTAAACGTCCAAAAAAAAAAACGAAAAGTTTTTAATACTTTCGTGAAAATTTCGTGGGTGATTTTTTGTCGAGACATCGATTAGTGCGACTCGATGCATTTATGCGAGATTGAGTGTTTTTTTTGTTTTTGTTAAGGTTATTATTGGCGCTTTGTATTGTTTGTTGAAATTGATGTAGCGACGAAGAGGCTAACGTTCAAGTTCAAGGATAGATTCACGGTTGGAACTATCAACGTTTTGCACCGAGTTCATGGCGCATTCTCGACAATTACTTGCACTTGGCATATGTGCATATATGTATATATATATGCTATTAATCAGTATATACACGCGATTAAATTACCGTGATGGATATTACGTTGACCTGCTCCCTCTGCACGTACTCTCGCCGTGTCTGACTATGCGCTTACATCATAACGCGTTTACTATATAGCTACTATTCACCGGTCGCTGTGTTTACCGGTCGTCAGGCCTAACGCGAGAAGTCTATTATAGTCATGAATGAAAATCAAGTACAAGGTCTCGGGCTTTACCGATCGCGAGATAACGTTCATTCGATAATCGCTATTATGCGCTAAGTGGCGCTCACGATGGCAATGAATTAAAGACTTAGAACCTAAAGTTTGAAAAAACAAAAAAACAAGGATGCAAAGTAGAACCTTGCACATTGCTTCCTCATTATTTTTCGCTTTTTACAAAGCCACCTCTATGAGAAAGTACGTAATTCAATTTTGGCTTCTTCATAGAGGAAGCTTTGTAAAAAGCGAAAAATAATGAGGAAGCAATGTGCAAGGTTCTACTTGGCATCCTTGTTGTGTACATTTTCATCTCGACTCGTCACGCCGTTCGAGAGATATGAGAAATTCTATTTTGGGACAAGCGGTCATTATAAATTTTAAAAAATAAAAATTATATGTGAAGCAATGTGTAAAGTTCTAATTTGCATTCTTATTTCCATTCAGTAAAAACTTTTGTCTCGCATTATCAACTTTTGCTGATGCTAGAGCGAAAATCGTTTTTTTTTTTTTTTGTAAATTTCAAAACGTCATAAAATCTGAACCACTTTACCGATCATTGTCAAATTTAGTACGTGGCGTAGCTGCATGTTCCTTTTCGTCTGTAAAACATTTCAGTTAAATTGGTGCAATTCGACGTGATTTATAAAAAAAAATGATTTTTTTCGAAAAATTCAAACATCTATAAAATCTGAACCGCTTTACCGATTTCACGCAAATGCAATGCCAAACAACATTGAACGTATATTTGTTTATAAACAACTGTTTAGCAAAATCGTCTAATTTTTACGAAAGTTAGAGGAATCACGCCCTTTTTTAAAAAAATTAAAAGTACCATAAAATCAAAATGGCTGATTTCTTTTTTTCAAAAATCTCAACATTCAAAGTGGGACAACTACTCCACTTGCGTGCCAAATTTGAGCCATATCGCTCGAACGGTTACTGAGTAATAGTTCATCGAATTGTCGCATTTCAGAATTCTAAGCATACTGGCATGATAATCTCGAAAATAAAAATTTTCAGTAGTAATACCACTAGTGCTTCAAAATTATCGGATATTTTCCGATAGCTTCGTTGCCTAGGAACGATCGTGTCAAATTTTGCAGGTTTAAAATTCGACGTGATTTATAAAAAAAAATGATTTTTTTCGAAAAATTCAAACATCTATAAAATCTGAACCGCTTTACCGATTTCGCCCAAATGCAATGCCAAACAACATTGAACGTATATTTGTTTATAAACAACTGTTTAGCAAAATCGTCTAATTTTTACGAAAGTTAGAGGAATCACGCCCTTTTTTCAAAAAATTAAAAGTACCATAAAATCAAAATGGCTGATTTCTTTTTTTCAAAAATCTCAACATTCAAAGCGGGACGACTATTCCACTTGCGTGCCAAATTTGAGCCATATCGCTCGAACGGTTACTGAGTAATAGTTCATCGAATTTTCGCATTTCAGAATTCTAAGCATACTGGCATGATAATCTCGAAAATAAAAATTTTCAGTAGTAATACCACTAGTGCTTCAAAATTATCGGATATTTTCCGATAGCTTCGTTGCCTAGGAACGATCGTGTCAAATATTGCAGGTTTAAAATCCCGAGTGCGAAGCACGAGGGATTTTTCTGCAAAATTTGACATCCTCGTTCCTAGGCAGGGAAGCTTGAGGAAAATATCCGATTAATTTTGAAGCACGAGTGGTATTTGACGGATTATTTTTTCCTCTCGAACTTCGGTCAATCAGAGTGCAGGAAACAGCATCTGGATATTTTTTAGAGAAATTTTTCCAAAGCGACTCATTTTTTAATCACGTTTAAAGTAACCTACTTTTTTTATGTCACATAGAATAGTTAGTGTGAAATGCGCCGAAAATTAGGAGAAACATATGAAAGCTCATCTGAAATTTTTAAGAAATTTCCGATATAAAACTGTTGGGTAGCTTCAAACGCTGCGCTCTGATTGGCCGAAAACCGAGTGGAAAAAATAATCATGAAAACAAAGCTTCCTCTATGAGGAAGCAAAAAAAACCATACTGGTAAAAAATTGAGACAAGTACATTTACGTGTGTCGTATCAATGTCCCAAAAAATCAATGTGAAAAATAGTCTTAAAAAACACATACTGGCTAAAAGAAAACTTGAACGATATACTTTCTACATGTGCAACAAGTTTTGAAATAAACTGAAAATATCCGCAACGTGTATATTGCTAAGTACATGTGAAAAAATGCTTGAGCGTTATATTGTCTACACAAATTAATATTTGCCACCAAAATTATCTCGACAACGAGTCAATTGAAAAATTTCATTCAAGAGTTTCAGTCGATGAGAATTGTAGTATTTTGTGACAAAATAATTTGTAATAAAAAAATCCACATCCATTCGATAATCGCTCGTATGCCGTAAGAAACGCTTATGATGACACCGAGTTGGAAATCCAATTAAATTGTATCAATTGAAAATTTGATTCGATTAGAATTTTAGTATTTTGTGACGAAATAATTTCAGGAAAAAAATAAACGTTATTGAAGATCGAGAACATTGATTTTGAATAATAATAATGCCAAAACATTGATAAATTATTTTTTTTAAATAGTTTAATTGAATAAAAAAATAAAAATATTACGCAATGAATTATCACGAATACGTATGTTTGAAATTATCTGTTAGGAAATAAAAAAATTTTGGAAAGTCGCGTATTCTTTGTTTTCGTAAAAAGCTTGAATAACATTGTATCATATAAGAAGTTTCAGGATCATTCGACGAAAGACTTTATAAAATATTCTCGAGAACTGTGATTTCAAAATTGGTTTTGCTAAAAATAAAATTCATATATCTTCGCAAAAATCGGAGAATTTATTGCATACAACATTTTTTTATTCTACAATTTATTGATATTATATACAAAATAGTAATTTTAAATATTGTTCAACTCGTGTATTAATGATTTTTTAAAATAATTGTAATGCAAAATAAATGGTTTTGATGTTTTCATTAATTTTTTTAATTTATTTTTATTTAATTTTAACTTTTGATTGGGACTGAAAGCATCCTTAATAGCTCGATGTCTTTTGTCGTTGTCGAACGGCCATTCATTTATATTCGGACGACCTTGCTTTTTATAATACATACTGGATGTTAAATGTTAACAGCTATTCGGGGACTTTTTAGTTACCCTGGTCCGGGATTGATTATTTTCTCGCACCTTGGAAGCTTGTTAATTTTTTCTACCATGTAAAAAAGCTTGACATTTATTCACATTTATAAGTGCGTTTTTTTCCCTCAGACATAATCAATTTTAATATGCAAATAAATGTAGTTTCATTTTTTTAATGAACGATCTCAAGAACGCATAAAATATTTACGAAATACAATCAACATTTATTAAATTTAAACGTGAATGACTCAATTTTCGATTAACTGCATCAGCTTCGATACTTTTTTCAAGATTAATTAAATAATGGTATACGACAACTAACCATTTATTCAAATTAAGGTATCGCCAATTATTAAAATATAATCAAAATGTCAAAATTTTTTCATTAACAACAATTATTTATTCCGCGTAGTAAAAATTCACTTTTTTTCAAAATCAGAATTATTTAACATATGAGGTAATTTTTATTTAAATTTCTAAAAGATATTTTAGTCCTAAAAAAAAGTTCTTTTAGCGTGTGACTCTTCCTTTCGACGATCGATATATAAAGCTTAATTTAAATAAATCTTACCCAAATGACATAATCGTTATTTAACTTAATTTCCGTTCTTTTTTTATCTCAGAACTCAATCAAGATGCGAAGATCGTCGGTGCTGCTGCTGCTGAGTGCAGTAGCGTTGATCGTGTGTGTCAACGCGCACCCATACACGAAGATCCCAGACAGTTATCAGCTGGGGGAAGGTTTCACCTCGAAAAAGTCGTCGTCGAGTTCGAGTTCCAACAGTTTCAACCACGATAACCAGGACAACATTGAGATAAACGGTTTGCACAACGGTCAAGCTTTCGCAGGTTCGAAGGCTTCTGGTTACAGCAGCAACGGCGGAAGTCATAGTAGCAGCAATGCCTACACGTCCGCATCTGTAAGCGGAGCAGTTCCCCTCGCTCTGTTCCACAATTCGGGCTCAAGCGGTGGATACGCCAATTCAGGAGCTCAGGACAGCGCGATAAATTCTCAAGTCGGATACGGCGCTCTTAAAAATCCAGGCACGGGTTCCCTTAATCTTCAATACGGCGCCAGTGCAGCTGCGATCAATAGTGCCGCTACCGGTTACGATCAAACCGCCGAAAAAGTTGCATCAGGAAATTACCAAGGCTTTGGTGCATCGGGTTCAGGGTCTTCGTCCCAAAACGCTGGACAAGTTGTCCATGGCGAACACGTAGGAGGTACCGAATTCTGGTGGATGGGAGCGAACAGTCCCTTCGCTCAGGGTGGAAGTTCAGCAAGTGGATGCGGTTCAGACGGTTGTTCATCCGGTGGAAACGTTAATCTTAGCAATCAGGGTGAAGGTGTAGAAATAAAGGTCCAAGGAAATCCCTTCCTGCAGCACAGTTCATCTTCTGGTAGTGGAGTTGGTTTTGGTTCCACTTCTTCTGGAGCATCTGGTAGCGGTCTCACCTTTGGTTCTGCCTCTTCCGGTGCAACTGGCAGCGGATCCTCCGGATTTGCTTTTGGCTCGGCTTCCTCTGGAGCTTCGTCTTCTGGTCATCAAACTGGAGGCATCGATGCCTCGAGAAATCCATTCCTGAACGGTGGTGGATTCTCCAGCGTTTCTTCTGGTCATGGAGTCGGATCCGGAACTCAGGTTCCAACTGCTTCCGGTGGTTCCAGCTCTGGATCTTCATTTGGACAGCAAATTCCTCAGGTTCCAAGCGGATCTGGAAATCCGTTCTTCCAACAAACGGCTCATGGACAGGAGAACGTTTTTGGACAACAAGAAAGTGGAGCTTTCCCTGGTTTCTCTGGACAGGGACAGATTCATCAAGGATCTTCAGGTTCTGAAGGAGGTTTGAGCGTCAGTTGCAATGGACAAGGACGTATCTGCATTGCCAAGCATCTTTGCTCCGCTGATGGATATGTCATCAATAATGATCTTACTCAAATTGGAACTGGGGTAAGTCGAAATAATTATACTCAGTAATTAATAACGTAGGTGGAGGGATATTCGCAATAATGATTTTTCGATGTTTATCTTAATTTTTAAGTAATTAATTTTTATCTTAATTCTTAATGTAATTTCAATGAATTAAGGATTTCGAACCCAAAAGTTTGATACCTTCAGAATTCGAGTATTTTGCGACAAAAATAAACTGGAAAGAAAATCAACGACATTGAAAATGTCGAGATCGATTTTGAATACTAATAATACCACAACATTACTTATATATTAGAAAAGTCAAGAAATCAAATTAGATCAAAAACTTGAACAAAATTTTAACACGAAATAAATTGTTTCATTTGCCTGAAAATATTTTTTTTGGAAAACTGAAATTTGAAAATTGATAATAAATTCTCGAAAAAAATCATATACCTTCTCAAAAATCGGATGATTCATGGCATACAAAAAAATTCTCTACAATTTATTGAACTCATTTACTGCTTAATACTTTGATACGATACAAAAGTTTGATACCTTCAGAATTCGAGTATTTTTCGACAAAATAATCTGAAATTAAAATCAACGACATTGAATATATCGAGATTGATTTCAATAATAATAATGCCAAAACATTATTGATCAATTAACGAGAGGAAATAGTTGAATACTTACTTTTATTTATTTAAAAAAATAAAATAAAATAAATAATGATATTGCCAAAACATTATTGATTAATTAGTGAGAATAAAAATTTGAATACTTAATTCAGAACAGCGGTAAGTCGAAAAAAAATCTACTCAGTAATTACGCACGTAAAGTGGGAGGCTCTGGAAGGCACGTGCTTAGCTCTGAGTTATGTCACACGTGCTTCGCTTCGAGCCAAAGTAATTTCGACGTCCTCCTTGCCCGCCTCTCCGCTCAGTCTCTTACAACATTTACATCTTTGATTCTTTATTTACGGCTCAATCGACTTGGCCTGAAATTGGAGGTGTTCTGAGCACCAAACGACTCTTGAATTATCATTCCAACGCGAGAGGTTCTTGTTACAAGGATTTGTTCGCTTGCGGGCTTTGCGCATTGCGTAAAGTTTCGTGGGCGTTTGCGAATCGAGGACCCGGCTCCTATTTTCCATATTGTCTCTACCTTTTACCGCGCTAGAGCTCATGAATGCCTGATACCTCGTTTTCTGACGACTCGAGGGGACCTACCTCACTGAAGCACACTCATAAATAAGTAATTATTCAAGAAAAAACTTCAGAAAATAATGACAGATTAATTGAGGTATTAAATTCAATTGAAAGATTTTATGACATGAAAAAACTTACGACTTCACGGGATACTAAAATTTAAGACCATTTGAATTATTTTATTGATTAAATGATTCGTGGTTTATTCAGCCACAACGATAATTGTAATCATGCGGAAATGAAAGATGATCCTCAATTATAGAGAAAAACCATTTTTGTGGTATTCGATGAATAATTCATAATTATTTTGTCGAAATAGTAATTTTTATGGATTCTCTACTAAATATTGCCCATCCCACGTGCTTTTTTTTTAAATACATTTCTATTCATTAAAAGAAAAAAAAACTTCAAACAATAATGACAGATTAATTGAGGTATTAAATTCAATTGAAAGATTTTATGACATGAAAAAACTTACGACTTCACAGTATACTAAAATTAAAGACTATTTGAATTATTTTATTGATCAAATGATTCGTGGATTATTCAGCCACAACGATAATTATAATCATGCGGAAATGAAAGATGATCCTCAATTATAGAGAAAAACCATTTTTGTGGTATTCGATGAATAATTCATAATTATTTTGTCGAAATAGTAATTTTTATGGATTCTCTACTAAATATTGCCCATCCCACGTGCTTTTTTTTAAATACATTTCTATTCATCAAAAGAAAAAAAAACTTCAAACAATAATGACAGATTAATTGAGGTATTAAATTCAATTGAAAGATTTTATGATATGAAAAAACTTACGACTTCACGGGATACTAAAATTAAAGACTATTTGAATTATTTTATTGATTAAATGATTCGTGGTTTATTCAGCCACAACGATAATTATAATCATGCGGAAATGAGAAATGATCCTCAATTATAGAGAAAAACCATTTTTGTGGTATTCGATGAATAATTCATAATTATTTTGTCGAAATAGTAATTTTTATGGATTCTCTACTAAATATTGCCCATCGCACGTGCTTTTTTTTAAATACATTTCTATTCATCAAAATAAAAAAAAAAACTTCAAACAATAATGACAGATTAATTGAGGTATTAAGTTCAATTGAAAGATTTTATGATATGAAAAAACTTACGACTTCACGGGATACTAAAATTAAAGACTATTTGAATTATTTTATTGATCAAATGATTCGTGGATTATTCAGCCACAACGATAATTATAATCATGCGGAAATGAAAGATGATCCTCAATTATAGAGAAAAACCATTTTTGTGGTATTCGATGAATAATTCATAATTATTTTGTCGAAATAGTAATTGTTATGGATTCTCTACTAAATATTGCCCATCCCACGTGCTTTTTTTAAAATACATTTCTATTCATCAAAAGAAAAAAAACTTCAAACAATAATGACAGATTAATTGAGGTATTAAATTCAATTGAAAGATTTTATGATATGAAAAAACTTACGACTTCACGGAATACTAAAATTAAAGACTATTTGAATTATTTTATTGATCAAATGATTCGTGGTTTATTCAGCCACAACGATAATTATAATCATGCGGAAATGAAAGATGATCCTCAATTATAGAGAAAAACCATTTTTGTGGTATTCGATGAATAATTCATAATTATTTTGTCGAAATAGTAATTGTTATGGATTCTCTACTAAATATTGCCCATCCCACGTGCTTTTTTTAAAATACATTTCTATTCATCAAAAGAAAAAAAACTTCAAACAATAATGACAGATTAATTGAGGTATTAAATTCAATTGAAAGATTTTATGATATGAAAAAACTTACGACTTCACGGGATACTAAAATTAAAGAGCATTTGAATTATTTTATTGATCAAATGATTCGTGGATTATTCAGCCACAACGATAATTATAATCATGCGGAAATGAAAGATGATCCTCAATTATAGAGAAAAACCATTTTTGTGGTATTCGATGAATAATTCATAATTATTTTGTCGAAATCGTAATTTTTATGGATTCTCTACTAAATATTGCCCATCCCACGTGCTTTTTTTTAAACACATTTCTATTCATCAAAAGAAAAAAAACTTCAAACAATAATGACAGATTAATTGAGGTATTAAATTCAATTGAAAGATTTTATGATATGAAAAAACTTACGACTTCACGGAATACTAAAATTAAAGACTATTTGAATTATTTTATTGACCAAATGATTCGTGGATTATTCAGCCACAACGATAATTATAATCATGCGGAAATGAAAGATGATCCTCAATTATAGAGAAAAACCATTTTTGTGGTATTCGATGAATAATTCATAATTATTTTGTCGAAATAGTAATTTTTATGGATTCTCTACTAAATATTGCTCATCCCACATGCTTTTTTTTAAATACATTTCTATTCATCAAAAGAAAAAAAACTTCAAACAATAATGACAGATTAATTGAGGTATTAAATTCAATTGAAAGATTTTATGATATGAAAAAACTTACGACTTCACGGGATACTAAAATTAAAGAGCATTTGAATTATTTTATTGATCAAATGATTCGTGGATTATTCAGCCACAACGATAATTATAATCATGCGGAAATGAAAGATGATCCTCAATTATAGAGAAAAACCATTTTTGTGGTATTCGATGAATAATTCATAATTATTTTGTCGAAATAGTAATTTTTATGGATTCTCTACTAAATATTGCCCATCCCACGTGCTTTTTTTAAAATACATTTCTATTCATCAAAAGAAAAAAAAACTTCAAACAATAATGACAGATTAATTGAGGTATTAAATTCAATTGAAAGATTTTATGATATGAAAAAACTTACGACTTCACGGAATACTAAAATTAAAGACTATTTGAATTATTTTATTGATCAAATGATTCGTGGATTATTCAGCCACAACGATAATTATAATCATGCGGAAATGAAAGATGATCCTCAATTATAGAGAAAAACCATTTTTGTGGTATTCGATGAATAATTCATAATTATTTTGTCGAAATAGTAATTTTTATGGATTCTCTACTAAATATTGCCCATCCCACGTGCTTTTTTTCCATACATTTCTATTCATCAAAAGACCATTCCCAGAAATTCGTAAAAATGGAAATACGTTTACTCGAATCTGTGAGAAAAATGTTAAAAACGCTTGACGCTCGTGCGTCATCCACGCGAAGATGAGGGCACCTAACTCACTGTCACCTTCTCAAAAGAGGGAACTATTCTAAAAAAAGAGTGAAGAATTGATCGAGGAATTATTAACATTTAAATTGAAAGATTATACGATAAAAAAGAATTTCTATCGTCACGGCACAATCATATTTAATTATGAATACTTCTACTAACGTCAAAGTCATGGAATTTTTTTTCCTTCATCCACTGAATTTAGTGCTTCAAAGTAAAAATATTATTATTTCTAAATATAGATATACAAGCAATAAAAAAAATTCTACATTAAATTATGAATATGCTCATTAAATTTTTGAAATGTCTATATTTACGGATAAATATTCTCTTTAAGGTGATCCAGTCATTAAATCACAACTTTATAGACTTACCTATTTAATTTTTTTGTCGGCAAAAATGCTACTGAATTCAGTGCTAGGAATTAAAAATAATTTTTTTTTAAATATTGATAAACTTGCTAATCAATAAGAAAATTTCAAAATTAAATAACAAATACATTAATTAAAAGTCTAATATAGACTTTTAGTCTATATTACATTTAAATAGTCTTTAGTCTTTATTACAATTAAATGTAATATACACTTTTAGTCTATATTCTAATTCAAAGATTATACCATAAAAAAAGAAATTCTATCTAAACTATATCGTGTCATGGACATACTTTTTTTATCGTTTTTGGGAAATGAAAATGCGGTATATAAAAAATAAGAAATTAACATAGTATAAAAAATAAGAAAGAATATAGTATAATCTTATAAAAATCACCTAGACTCACAACAGCAAATTTATGTTTTCCTAAAATACGCGGAATAATCATGAAATTAGTTGGCTTGTGAGTCATCGACCAAAGATGTCGGTGTGTTTGATGTTTAAGCTGCTCGAAAAGTATTATAACGATAATGGGCGATATAATTGTGAGACTTGGTTTTACCGCGGAACGATTTGTGCCTCGATAAGTTCGCATATGTATATTAAGTGATAGGCCGTAGGGGCAGAACACGTCATCGCTTTTTTAGTATTTCTGATCTTACCGAGACATTACACCTGGATTTTCCGTAAATTATTTCGTGCATCACGAAAACAGAATGAAGATAAGCGATTTCCTAATTTGGAAAGTAGCATAAACGCAGAAAGTGAGCGATGTGTTCGATGTTTCGCAGCTAAACCGCAGATGATACCAATTAAATATTTAACGATTACGTACGGTTGCTACTTCCTGCAACCAATTTGCATACATTAACATACGTGGCCCGTTTGATATTATTATTGTTATTATTATTTGAGGAGGATAAAAAGGATAATTATTTCAGACTGGGAGTCCGAGACGCAGGCAAAATCAGCCGTGTTTTAACGTTTGCAATATTAGACCCAGGAAATGTTTCTTTAAGGTCTCATTAAGGTGACTCCATAATTAAAACAGAATTTTTTACACTTAGCTATTTAATCCCTTTGTCGGCAAAATTACCACTTAATTCATGTTAGGAAGAACATTTTTTTCAAAATATACTTGCTAATTAATAAGAAAAGCTAATTTAAGGAAAATATTTATGGACAAATATTCATGTTCTTAATATTTTCAACGAATTAAGGATTTCTAACCCAAAAGTTTGATACGTTCAGAATTCGAGTATTTTACGACAAAAATAATCTGGAAAGAAAATCAACGACATTGAGAATATCGAGATCGATTTTGAATAATAATAATAATACCACAACATTATTTATAAATTAGAAAAGTCAAGAAATCTAATTAGATCAAAAACTTGAACAGAATTTTACATGGTGGCCGCGGTCAGGGAAAACCGGGAAAAGTCAGGGAAATAAAAAATTGATCAGGGAATCAGGGAAAAGTCAGGGAATATCGAAATTAGTCAGGGAAAAAGTAGATTGTTGCCAAAGTTTCAATAACTGAATAAAAATCCATAAAAGAAAAACTTGGAAGAAAAAACAACCGAGAAATATTTGAAAAGAAAAAAAAACCAAACAAAAATTTATATAAACATTACAACATAAATCTATTCTAACAAATCGAAGCACTCAACAAAAAAGTTTAAAAAGTGTTATATATTACTAAAATAAGTATTACACTTCACATCAGTATTTAATCGGATTTAAAGCATTATAATTCCAAAGAACGTTTATGTTTTGAAAGAGAAAATATATCTTCAAAAGTACTATTCGTTGTTGATCGAGAAATAAATAACTTATCAAAAACACGTATCTGTTTCTAATACATTTTTTTTTATTCGCGTTATAAATTTTTTAGTAGATGTCCTTAAAATTACGGTCAGGAAAAATTGATAAATTAGTCAGGGAAAAATCAGGGAATTTTTTCAGGGGAAAAAAAAAACGGCCACCATGTTTTAACACGAAATAAATTGTTTCATTCGCGTGAACAAAAATTTTTGGAAAACTGAAAATTGATAATAAATGCTCTAAAAAAACATATACCTTTTCAAAAATCGGATGATTCATGGCATACAAAAAAAATTCTCTACAATTTATTGAACTCATTTACTTCTTAATATTTTGATACGATACAAAAGTTTGATACCTGCAAAATTCGAGTATTTTGCGAAAAAATAATCTGAAATGAAAATCAACGACATTGAATATATCGAGATTGATTTCAATGACAAATATTCATCTCCAGTCTTTTAAAGTTTTTTAGACTCACGTAATTTCCATCAGTAAAAATATTATTTAAAAAAAAATCATATATTTATCAAGCAGAAAGAAAACTTCTAAATTAAATTTTGAAAAATCTCTGTTTTATTCACAGAAAAATTCTGAAAAGAGATCACATGATTTGCTTTTAAACTAACCGTTGACTAAAATAAAATAATTATTTTTCCCGAAGTGTCTCAAATGAAAGATTGACGTTGGAACTTAAATTAAAACCTTTGATTGTTATTATTGAATCACCTAAAGGTGAAAGCCACACGTCATTAAATAAAAACCCCACGCGAATTAGCAGAGTATCAAGCAAATTGAAAAACAAAACAAGTTCGAGTGCCGGCAGACCATTTTTTTACCGAGAGAAATTATTTTAATGTTCCCTCCTGTCATGAATCCGGCAGCAAACCTTTCAATCAATTTTCGAGACATCTACAAAAGTCCATGAGCCATATAAGTCAGTGAATAGAGACTACGAAAGCCTTTCATATATCCTCTTAACTAAAACCGTCAAGACTATAATGATCGCAGTCCAAAGACACGAAGTCTTTACAGGATCGTAATAAAAATAAAAAAATACATTGAAGCGTCTCGAACATAGAGAAATAAAGAGTATAAGAGAATGAGAGTCGACCTGTCGACCGAAAGATCGCCCCTGGCTTCTTCTCTCAAGCGAAAGTACCTTTCGCAGTTATAGTGGCATGTCTTTACCCCGGGCAAAATGAGAAATTTCTTTCCTCCTTTTTTCTTAATTTCATTCTTTCTTTCTCTCTTGATACTGACACAATCGCTTATTGAAACATGAAACGCGTAACTCTGACGAGGTCCATTAAAGAAAATCGATGTCACGGGTGTTGTTGGTTACGGGCATGAAAATAATTTCAATCGGCATTCATTACGAGAACCCAAGACCCCCTCTGGCATGTATACCTTAAGGCCTCGAAAAATTGTCGGCTGGACAACTGGACAACAGCGCGAGCAGTGACAGTGTACCAAAGTGGGATCAAAGGTACATACAGTCCACTCCCTCTATCTCAACGCTCTTTATTAGCACATTTCTTCTTGATTCTCTCCCTAATTTTCTAAACCGAGAGCCCGGATCCTGATCTTCGTTATATTAACTTATGGTAAATTTACTGTGACTTTTTATTCAAATTTTACTGCAAAGCTCAGCAAAATGTTGCACTTTGCTTCACTAATTTAAACCGGACATTATCTTGACATTCAATTTCAATTTAATTTCATCTAACGTGACATTGACATTCTTCACTATGGTAACTTATGGTAAATTTACTGCGACTTTATAATAAAATTTTGCTGCAAAGGTCAACAAAATGTTGCACCTAGCTTCTCTTATTTTAACCAGACATTATCTTGACACTCAATTTTTATTTAATTTCGTCTACCATGACATTGACATTCGAATATAAAAATTTTTCATTTGACAATTGAGAGATGTCGTTTATGAATGACATGAAATTGCATTCAATTCCTTCGGTCGTCCTTAGAATGTAACTTTTGCTTAAAAATTTTTATCAATGGAAGAAATTGAAGAGTGAAGAAAACATGTAGGCAATTTTACAAATGCATAGATTTCTGGAAGTTTTGTATCACAATACACACATTTTTACATAAACAGAGTATTAATACATATTCACAAAGTACTGTAATATTACTATATAATTGTATATTAAATTTAATATACAGGTTAATGCATAAGCATTAAAAAATTCGATAACTATATATTAATTTTCTGAACATTTTTGACAGTAGATTTCCCGTTTATTATTCTAGTAGAACGGAATTTCAGTCCTGACCGTATCGAGTTACACAGGAAACACTTTTACAGAAACGTGAATATAAATTTACTACACGAGTATAACGTAAAATTGATGTACAATTCTACTAAATTCGTTATAGGGGTCGTATTTTTAATATAAATTAACTTCAATTTTATAACACGTATATTGAATATTCATTTTTTTTAAATATTGTAATATTTTTTTTATATTACTATATTATTATTATTATATTATATATAATTAATGAAATATACAAAAAAAATTAATATTCAATATGTAAAATTAAAGTTAATTCATATTAAAATATATTAAATTTATAAATTTATAAATTAAATTTCCTACACGGATTTAGTACAAAATATAGTATATCAAATTACTATATAGTGTATGAATTTTCCAAATATTTTTTACGGTGTAGAGGGAATGGACTGTACTTACACTGTGCAGGACAGCGGCAAGATGTTGGCCCGTGCTATGCCCGGCTTCGGGCTCGGGAGCGGAAGAGGTCATAGGTCTTCATGGTTCTTCATTTCTTTATTTATGCAAAGTGTGATAGATCGGCGAAAGCGAATGTTATGTCACGCAATGCGCCGAGAATCACCCGCGCGTTTTTCAAGCACAATAATAACTATGAGAGATAGTCTATAGAGACGAGACAGAAATATATGTATATAGGTAGCAGCTGCCGAGCGCCGGACGATGCCGGACACGTCTTTATAAGAAATACGTCTATGCGTTATAAAACGATCGACTCTGCTCGAGCTTTAACTATATATATATATTTATATTTATATGTATATACTTTGTGGCGCTAGATTGCGAAAAAAAATAGTATTGTAGAATCTTCCATATGTAAATATATTTCTCTAAGAGCTATGTTAAAGTCAACCTTACAACCAAGATTTTATTGGCAATGAGGGAAAATATTATCAGCCTCGGGGTGTATGAATCTGATTTGTCGAATTATAGCAATAAATCCATGAATTTGTTATTCATCTAATTGGCATTCTTTTTTAATTGGGGATTAGATTTCACACTTTTTTTAGATTAATTAAATTTAGCATTTTAGATTTTTAGCTTCGAGTCTCTTTGGAATAAATAATACATAATTATTGGAAACACGTGTAGCTCGAACTTACACAGCTACATTTTTCTAAAATTTGCATTTATTTCAAGATTTTACATTTTCGCTTATTTTTTTTTTTTTTTTAAATGATTACATTCCGTGGAATTATCAGCTCGTGATGAAAATCTAAGGCAATTCTTATTTATCATGATAGATTTGTTTGTACTGTCATAGTTTTATCATTTTGTTTTATGATTTTTATTATTATTATTTTAATTATACTTTCTTATACTGGCAATATTATCGCAGATTTTATTGGCAATTCTGTAAAATATAGACAGCCTCGAGGTGCATGAATCTACAATTTGTCGTATTATAGCGATAAATCAATGAATTCAATATTCATCCAATTAGCATTCTTATTTAATTGTCGATGGATTTTACACTTTTTTAAAATTTCGTAAATTTATTGATTTATCGAGGTTTTTTTTATTTTCGAACTTCTTTGACATAAATACCACAATAACTGCATTTATATATAATCATGAACTTACAGAACTACATTTTTCTGAAATTCTTAATTTTTTCAAAGTCGTACCTTTTTTTGCTTATTTTATTAGAAATATAATTTTTTAATTCATAAAATTATCAGCTGATTATAAAAATGTAGAGCTACATTTATTTTTCACAGTTTAATAATTTATTATCTTGTTATCATATTTACTGAGAGAGATCCAATTATTTTTCACCAAAGAAATTCCACACCAATTTTTTTTACCAAAGCAGATTTCTATTGCAAAGTCTAAACTGTAATTTATCCTGGCCAGTCCTGTAAAGTAGCATAATAAGAAAGGACAAAAAATTGTTGTTACCTCAAGTATAAATTCAAAAAATAATTTAACGACTATATCGTGACTATAAAAAAACAATATAATTATTATTTTCTCAGTAGTTTTATAGCCGGTTTCAAAGATATTTGCTTACTCTCGTGCTGATAAATATTCATCGTGTTCCCACGCGTGGGTTCGTTCGATGATCATCATCCGGGTGACTAAATCGTCGAGCGACGTTTGGACTGTCGAAAATATCGTGCAGCTTGTGCAACTCGATTACCTTGAACTAGAATGTCTATTGTCTAACGTCCCAAAATCGAAAGGGGTTTGAACAAGATCAATAAGCAGATAGTCGTGATATTCCATATGTTTTTTGGGCCAACGAGGAATATGAGATCTCATGGGATTAAAAGGTCACGCGTGGAATCGAGAATTGCGTCAATCCTCGTTTTGGGGACCTTTCCATATATTTTTTTCTCGCGTTACATGTGCTGGATCTTCTTCCAAATAATTTATAACACACATGTTAACGATGTCATTCGGATGTTAACGAAAAAAATTTGCAAAACGCGACTTACGAAATACTAAATCGTTCGATTATTTATTTGGATAGATTAAGTTTATTGGATTTTTATCGTTTTGATATGCCAAAATATATCTTATTGCGAGATAGCAGAGAGTTGATGCCGTGAGGCTCTACGATGACAGGTGATAATTGCACAGAAGCCATTATGCAAAACGGCAAACGTATTTTATTCCTATTAAAGTAGGTAATAGACGTCGGGCCTTTTTATTCCTTCGTCGGACGAACCTTTCAAACAGACGCACGTGGATATCAGTAGTAAGACAGATTTACGTCAGACAGACTCGCGACATTTTTAGCGGGACGCAACAATTTTTCCGTCTCACTAATTTCGCAAGAGTCTCTATTTGGACAAACCGTTGACACTATTTTAAAGATTTAATCTCGTCTGATATATTAATCTAACTAACATTGATTGATAATAGATCATTTATTTTCGATTCATAAAATTATTCGCTTATTTTTTATTTACTCTAAAAATAAAAAATAAAAAAAAAATCTAAAAAATCAATCAATTTCACTGATTAAAGGTATTTTAATAGTAGATAAATATAACGGATTTACTGACTTTACCACCAAATTTAATTAATTTTCTTAATATTATTTGTAATTAGAACGATAGACTTTAAATTGATAAGCTCGAAGAGCTCTTCATTGAGATGCAAAAATGTTGAAGCTTCCAATTGCAGTCGTTTAAATGTTTTTTTTTAATTATATTTAATATTGCAAATAAAAATATAGAAAATTTATAGTAACTACTAATAAACTCAGTATTAAATGAAAACATTTTATTTATTAATGAATATGTGTAAATTTCTGGATTTTATTATCCAATTATATTTTAATTGTTTAAATAAATATTTTAATAGTCATAGTAAATTTTAATACATGTGCAAAAAAAATTGCACTAATGAGGGACCATTAACTTGGCCCCAATCAAATCGTTTTTGCTCAAGCTGAGCACAGAAAGACCTTGAAGAAGATTGTAAGGAACATATGTAAATAGATTATTGACCGATCCCTTGAAGCATCCGTTTGCAACCCATCATCATTATTACAAGAGGGAAGACGATTTCGATTTTTCAACGCAGCGGTACTCGCTCACCTTGCAAAGTTCAACGTGTCTAAGGTCGTCGGGCAACCTTCCGCGGCCTTCTCCGAAACGATCATCCCCTCTTCTTTCTCTTCATCTTCATAACATGCCTTCACTTAAACGTGAGCTGTGCATATCCCACAGCGACTCTCTTCTTGCAAAACCCTTTTACCAGTCTTTTTTCTCCGCACACAAATTAAAATCGTGCAATTAAACGAAATTGCTTAATCAATTTTTTGTTTAAATTGCAGAGAATGAAAACTTTATTTTAGATTATAAAATCCTAGGCTCAGAATTGTAACATATTATAACTGAAGAATGTATTATATTTATTTATTAAATTCATACCAATGGGATAATTTTTTTTTTTCGAAAATTCCCATTTCGATAATAAAATGTATACAAATTTCATTGACTACAATTTACCAATATTTTTTCTAGAAAAATAAATTTAAGTTATTAATTTATTTATTTATTAAAATCATGCCAATGGGATAATAATTTTTTTTTCTTCGAATTTTCCCATTTTTATAATAAAATGTATACAAATTTCATTGGCTACAATTTACCAATATTTTTCCAGAAAGATTAATGGAAAAATAAATTAAAAATAATTTTTTTACCTCAATTTGTATGGAAATAATTTTTCTTATTCTTTAATAAAAAGCAAATTAATTTTGTTATCCATTCAGTAGAGAATTCGTAACAAATCTATTTTGCATGCATATTATTTATGGAGTTAATAAACAAATAGAGTGAGTTTAATAGTAATGGAATGTTTGCGACGCTGCTTAGGCAAAGTATTTTTTTTAAACGATCGCGTCAGTCGTGCAATTACCGCATCTCAATATTTAAGCGCAACAATAATAGACGCGTGTGTAACGCACAAAGATATTTCATCGAATAATTCACGTTTAATCGTCAAGCAGGTAAACGAAGTTGCCTTCCTTCCTTATGGCACGTGTATGAACTGCGTATAGAAGTACATTGGCTGTCATGAAGAATGTCTTTTATTACTCTTCACGATTATGTATCGCCATGACTTTTATTTTTTATTTTTTTTTCTCTCACTTCCTCTCGCACAAAATATTCACCTCAATTTATGTCGCAATTGAGAATAGTCTCGTCGTGGCGTTTCTACGTGCCTCGTTGCATTCCGCGGTTCTCTTCGTATTTGTTGTAGAATTACATTTCCATTTAATTGACTTTTTAACTTTTTGTTTCAGCCTCAAGTTTGCGACATCAATAGCGAAGTTTGCTGCACTCTTCAGAGTTCTTCTTCCGATCAATCTTCCGCTGGAACTCATGGAGGACATGCAACAATCACCACGAGCTTTGGAAGCAAATTCAACCAGAATGGACAAAAGAATGGTGGAATATTCGACAATGGAAATTTCGAACAGGGAATTGACTACCAGGAAGGTGATCAAGGATTATTCAAAAATACGAATCAGGAACAAGACAACAGTGGATACTTGCCACCGCTCGGAAGTGAGCCGTCCAGCAATGTACCAGCTTTCTCTAAGCCACCGGCAGAAGAGCAGCCCGATGAAGGAGGTACGACATTTAATTCATATTACTACTACAACTTGATTTGGGAATAAAATTGCAGCAACAATTTCAATGATTCAGCGGAATTCTTGCCGATTGTTCTTTACTTTTACTAGGCTTTTTGGAATTCTATATTAAGATTACAATATTATAATATAGAATAGGATTCTAATATTATAATATAGAATTCTTTGGACTTCTAGATTAAGATTATAATATAAAAGTCCAAATGAGAAGATTATAACACATAATTATTAAGTAATTGAATAGAAATGCCACTTATCTGTAATGAGAAGCGTAAGTTGAGGTTTTAAGAAGAATTTTATTAACTCAGTTAAATTCTTGTTGATTGCTTTGAACGCTTACGGTATTGAATTGTGGTAAATTTTTTAATGTTATTTTTTGGCCGGTATCTTAATTTATAATTAATTCAATAGGTGACGATTCCTCTCCAACCAATGTTAGGCCAAACACAATTTTCCCACCGGCACCTGCACCACCCCCACAGGTTGGCTGTGCCGCAGCACTAATTTGTGTTGAAGAACAATTCTGTACTATGGAAGGATCCATCAGCCCCGAACCCGTTGCTCTTTCCAGCGAACAAATCCTCAGACGCGTGCCCCTAAGCGTAAGTGCCATTACCATTTGCTCCATCTCGAATACACAATTATTTTTTTTTTAAATCACCAGTTTAGTCTAAAGAAATCATATTTTTAGAATGCTCAGTATCTTTCTAAATCTATCAATCTATCACTTTGATAAATTAGTATGAACGTAGGATAAAGGTCAAGTACTGAAAAAAAACCTACATCGTATTGCAGATGATTTTTTTTTTCGTTCAAAAGGAAATGTCTTGAACACTTTTTGAATCGATGTATTTCAAAAATGGCTGTTTTGAAAATCACTATCTTCATTTTTACGATCAAGTACATTTGTTATTAATAAAAGTGAACTGTAGAATGCATTCCCATCAGAATTCCACTATTTGCTAATTTTTTCCAAAATTTTACAGTACTAAAATTTGTGTATTTTATACAACGTTAATAAATTTGACAGGCTTGCAAAAATCCAGACAACGGTGTGATCGGTTATTGTTGCCGTGACCCGAACTACGTCGACCCATGGCCAGCAGGTAATCTACCAGCGAATTATTCCGGTGGATTTGACGAGCAAGGATTCCCAACATTTCTGAACATCGCAAAGACTCGTCCCCCGAAGAAGCAGCCGCCAACGAGCGGAATCAAAGGTGGAAGACCACCAATCAAGACGAGTTTCCCTAACAGGCCCCAAGTGTCTACTCCCCCGAAAACGCCATCTTTCCCACAATTCCAGAACGTCCCTAACCATATTCCCAACCATTTCTCCAGCACATTCCGTCCACCAACCGGAAATGAACAATTCGGAAATTCTCCATCTCCATTCCCGCAATTTCCAGTAGGAAGCTCGACTACACCATCGACTCATGTCGTTCCTGACTTCCATTCGGTTACGCGTCAACCAATTATTCCCAGCTTCCCATCGGTTACCCATCGACCAATTGTCCCGAATTTCCCAAGTCATACGCAGGTAACAAGCCAACCAGGTTTCCCAAATCTTCCGCAGCAACCGAGTCAACCAAGTTTCCCCAATTTGCCGAACATTCCAAATCGACCGAGTCAACCAGGTTTCCCCAATTTGCCTAAAATTCCTAGCCAACCTAGTCAACCAGGTTTCCCCAATTTGCCTAAAATTCCTAGTCAACCAAGTCAACCAGGTTTCCCAAGTCTTCCGAATCAACAACATCAACCAAGTTTCCCAAATCTTCCGAATCAACAACATCAACCAAGTTTCCCAAGTCTTCCGAATCAACAACATCAACCAAGTTTCCCAAGTCTCCCGAATCAACAACATCAACCAGGTTTCCCAAGTCTTCCGAAACAGCAACATCAACCCAGTTTTCCCAGCTATACAAATCAACAGAGTCAGCCCAGCTTGCCTAGCCCTCCAAAAACACCAAGCCAACCCGGATTTACCAGTGTTCCCCGTCAACCTACATACTCCGGCGTGAAGGGATCGTTCCCACCCAAGAACAACTATGATACTTCGTCCAGCAACGAAAACCCGATTGTTATTCCTTCTCACGTACCCGGAAGCCAATGCGGAATCAGAAACAAAGTAAGTACACAAAACTATCGTCGATGGAATTCAGTAACAATAATTTTTTTAATAATATTCACAGATTTTTATTTCCCTCTTTTTATTATTTTAAGGTTCAACGACCAACCGGTTTGACGGACGTTGATGTTGCCTTCGGCGAGATTCCATGGCAAGCGATGATCCTCTTGAACACAGAGAAGAAATTGCTCTGCTCAGGAGCTATCATTGGACCGAACGCTATCGCCACCGCTGCTCGTTGCGTCGAAGGGTAAGTTGGAAATCAGCGGAAATAAATCAGATTAAATCGGAAATACATCGACAAAAACTCAATGGAACTAAATTTAATTAAGCTAAAAACTAATTTCTTGCATTAAAATTAATCTCTTTTATTATAGAATTAAAAAAAAATTAATCTTTTTATTTGATAATTATAGATTCAACCCGAGCCAAATTTCAGTCAAGACTGGAGAATGGAAATTGGGTTACGAGCTTAAGCACGAAGAACCCCTACCCTTCGAAATTATAAACGTCGCTTCGATCGCGCCGTATTCCGAGTACAAACCCGGCAGCCCGGGCAACGACGTTGCTATTCTTTTCCTCGAACACGATATCAAATTCGACCAACACGTTGACATGCTCTGCTTGCCTCAAGGTGAACTGCAATACCCACGACCCGGCCAAAAGTGTATCTCAACGGGATGGGGAAAGACTATCCTTCAAGGTAATTATTTCCCTAAGCCAGTAAGAAATTATTACGAAATCGTATTTACCAATCGAAAAATAGAGGATTTACAATCCTGACCACTACAGAATAAATATATTTTGTTTAATTGTTGCATTTATAGAATGTTCAATTTTAATTGAATGTAATGATTTATTTTATTTTTTCATCGTATGATTTAAGTTCACGCCGCTGGAGCATTGATGCACAGTATTGATGTCGACATCCTGAGTAACGAACATTGTAGACAACGTCTTGATGGCGCAGAGTCTCACATCGAAATCGATGACAGTCTTGTATGCACCAAGGCACACAGACAAAACAACAACATGTGCCAAGTCGATCTTGGCGGTCCTCTCGCTTGCGACAGGGGCGATGGATACTACGAACTTGTTGGAGTTTACAACCAGGACACCGGTTGTCTGCCTACGAACCAGGTAAATAAATCTTCTGAATAGTGAAGGCTAAAATTCGATATCTTGATGAAAAAAGAAGGCTGCAAAGTAGATCTTTGCAAATTGCTTCCTCATTATTGTTGGATTTTTACAAATCTACCTCTATGAGGAAGCATGTTAATCTATTTTGGCTTCCTCATAGAGGAAGCTTTGTAAAAATCCAACAATAATGAGGAAGTAATTTGCAAAGTTCTACTTTGCAGCCTTCTTTTAAAAAATTTTAAATGGTATTAGTTTTGAATCCCTTGACAGATTCTCGCCAAATTCGAACTAATGCTTAGTTTACCCACACTCTACTTGAGGACCAAATTTGAACCCGATATCTTAAAAAATGCGGAAGTTAGAGCACTTACAAAAAATTCAAGATGCCATAAATTTTAAACCCCTTAATGGATTGACGTCAAATTCACTCCCAAACTTTATTTAACCCCTTGACTGGTGAGCCCGCCATATGGCGGGCAACACAAACTGTGCCATAACTGGTGAGCCCGCCATATGGCGGGCTGTCGAAAAAGATGCGTTATACACGAAATTTCTTAGAATTTCAGTACCAAATGTCAAGTTGATAATAAGAAAAAAATAGTCTACCAGAAATGTCCACTTCACTCTTAAATCCTTTACTAGTGAAGGGGTTAATAACAGTCCACTTGTGGACCAAATTTGAGCCCGATATCTTAAAAATTTCGAAAGTTAGAGCACGAACAAAAAATGTCAAAAAATTTTTAAATGCCATAAATTGTGAACCCCTTAACGGATTGACGTCAAATTTAATCCCAAACACTATTTGATAACAGTCCACTTCTGGTCCAAATTTGAGCCGGATATCATAAAAATTGCGGGAGTTAAAGCCCGAACTGACATTCTCCAAAAAATTCAAAATGCCATAAATTTTGAACACCTTGATGGATTAACTCCAAATTCAATCCCATACCTTGTTTAACGATAGTTTAGTCGTGGTTCAAATTTGAGCCCGATATCTTAAAAACTGCAACGGCTATTGTGCTAACAAAAAATTGTTCCAATACGTACACACACACATACAGACATTTTTTTCTAAAACAATTTTCTCGACGTTTTAGACCATTCTGAGTGTCCTGACATGAAAATCTCGAAAAAAAAAAATTTTCACGAAAACAAAGCTTCCTCTGTGAGGAAGCAAAATTAGATTGGACTTTCCGAGAAAGTCCAATCTAATTTTGGAAGTCGGATCTGTGAATTCTGGAATCAGAATCGGGAAAAAGTCACTTTTTTTTAAATCATGGTAAAAAGATTTTGTAACCGGTATTTTCTGAGGTAAAATATACGACTTGAGAACGATAGTGAAGGCCAAAATTAGATATTTAAAAAAAAAATTTAGATTGCATTTTCCAACCTAAAGTCGAATCTGTGAATTCTGGAATCAGAATCGGGAAAGTCACTTTTTTTAAAATCATGGTAAAAAGATTTTGTAACCGGTATTTTCTCAGATAGAATATGCCACTTGAGAACTATAGTCAAGGCTAAAATTCGATGTCTTGAAGAAGAAAAAATTGAAGTTGGATTTTCCAACCGGAAGTCGGATCTGTGAATTCTGTGTAATTCAATACTGATTTTAATACGGAACTTTTCCATTATTTTTCTTCGGAGATACTTTGTATATTAACTGACAGCCTCGAAAAAATTATTGATGGATAATTATTCGTAATAATATTGCCTATTTATAAAACGAACGTTTCGAGAGAGTATTATATAATAGTAGTATATATAAATACTATTATTATTATGTAGATTCTTCCTACACAGTATTAATAAATTCGATTTAATTGCCCCACGGTATTCTCACTAGATATATAATTATTATCTCTTCTTCAGGTTGCAACTTTCGCTACGATCAACACTTCATGGGTCCAGCAAATGATGTCACATCCCCCGCAAGTATTTGTCGATCAATCATCATCGCCAACGCGCGGTCTACCACCTTCCCAGCCACAGATTGTTCACAATCACGGCCCCGAAGAGGTTTGCGACTGTCAGAAAAGCAATTTGCCATCTGAGAACAATCAATATCTCCCTCCCCAATGAATGGGACAGACTGAAACGGCATTTCCGCGAGGAAATCAGGAGATCATCTTGATTTATCGTTAGTTTAAACACAGAAAAGAAAACCTTGCAGACGATACTCTCTCCGTTTCGCGAACGTTATCGTCGTGTATTCGGAATTGAAAGAATCGAGAAAAGGCAAAATTTCATTAATCCATTAATCAGCAAATTGAATGACAACGCATTAGAACGATTATGCGCGCGAGATGCAACTCGAGGTTTCAAGGACGCAGCTCTTTGACGAACCGCAAGGTTTTATTTAAAGTACTTTATATACTCTATAGATCTTAAGAAAAATCACAATTAAGTTTACGAATACAGTCGGGAATAAGCAATAACTGCGGCTCACGAGACTAAATCTCGAGCCGCTGTGACTACAAATCCTACAAATTCAACTTTCATTTCGTTGGAAGCGACCGATTTTTATTGTTAGTAACGAAAAAAAAAAAATCTCGATCGATATAAGCCGCAATATTTATACGAAATACGCATAAATCGAACGTGTATTGTTACTGCTTAAATATAAAGAAAATAACTGTGATAAGAAATAAGGTTTTTGTTATTTCCTGCAAATCATTTGCAAATCCAAATATATATTTACACAGTCTCGACGAAGTCACGTCAACGGTAAACTATTCTACACATTCGGAATTTATAATATTTTATTAATATTTCACTGCAGTTATTGTTCTTTTTTCTGTAAACGTAAAAACACTGAGAAACTTTTCGTTGATCGGACTCTTATAAAATCGCATATATAGTTCGTAGCTTCGTAAATATTTATCGATATTTACAGCAGACCTTGGCGCTTGAGATCCTCGTAAGTTTTACGATTAACGACGTTACCCAGAGAGTCCTCAAACTCCTCTTCCTGCTCTGGTTGCCATCGTTCGGCTTGTTTCTGCGATTTCAATTTTTCCCAAAGTGCGAGAGCGTCTTCGATTTGCGTAACATTAGCAAAATGGGCAGTGTTTGGTATGCCAAGGCAACGCATTCCGTGAGCGTGTCGCCACTCGGCAAAATGTCTCTGAAAAGCTTTGGGTCCTTTGTAAGTGAAATTACCGCAAATTTCGCAATTGTAGCTGATATTAAGACCATGAAGTTTGTACAGCCAATAGGGAATAGGTTTTCCATCCCAACCAAGTGGAAGATTTTTCGGATTGTAAGGAACTTCGTTGTCGTCTTCCTCCTCAGATTCGCTGGCGCTCGCTTCAGCATCGGAATCCCCACGTTCGCCTTCGGTTCTCGCCTGTTTTCGCTGAACATTTTCCTTAGTCGCGACTCGTTGGCTTGACACAAGTTCAGCGAGTTTGTAAACTTGAGCCTCGAGCCTAGCAATATCTTTTTGCTTCGCTATATCCTTTCCCTTTCCGCTTCCCTTTTTATTTTTGCTCTTAGCCAATAAATTCGGATCTAGCGAAGCTTCGCCTTTGGTGCTGAACAAACGTTGAGCTCTTTCCTCGAGAGTACCGCCGCATTTTAGGCCCAAAGCCATCAGCGCGGATTTTAATCTGTCCAAACCGAGAGAGGCTAATTCTTCCCAGGAGGAAAAAGCGGAAAGCTCCAAATGAGCGCCAACGTGCGTCAGAGCGCTTCCGGTTTCTTTTGGCCAACCAGGGAAACTGCTGCACTCCCATTGGGCTTCGAATTGCCTGTGAGCGTCGTCCATTTCGGCACTGAGATCGTGAAGAGGCTTTACTCTCGTTAAATACTCGGTCAAATAAATCAAAAGCGCTTCTACGTAACGACGATATTCCGCATTTTTACGCTCACGAGGAATGTCGAAGAGATGATCGAATGTTGAGAGATACGTAATATAATCTATCTTCTCTATGCCTTTTAAATTTATGTATTTTTCGTAGCATTCGTGAAGATCCAGGTACTTGCCGTATCCCTCTTCATCAGTGAATTCTACCAGATTTGCTAGCTCCTCCGTTGGATTCTCTCGCATCTTGGCCAGCTCCTCAAACTCCACTGACATTGGTACACTTATCTCGTTGGGATGACGACGGTAAAATTCTTTGATGGATTTGAGACGCGAGTAGAACTCGGAGAATTCATTTGGGCCAGAAAGCGCTTGAACCTGATAATGGTGCAATTAAAAAAAACTTTGTTCGTTAGTTTTTAATATTGTTATTTGATATGTAGGTGAAAAATGTACTTTCTTAAAGGGGAAAAAAAAGTTTCCTGCACTGCGGCAATGCAGTAACTAGACTATTTTACTTGTTCAACTATGAATGCCACTTTTTTAGTGCCAGAAACAAGATTTCTGCGGAAAATAGCGTTTCGCACCAAAAACATCGATGCAGTTACTGCTGTCATTGCATAAATTACAAAAAAAATCTGCAAAATTCTGATGCTATAGTTACTGAAGATTCTATGCACGGTATGCAGCATCTGTTCAATCTGGGACACACCCTTAAATTTTTGTAGCTATGCTGAATAAGCTTGTTTCATTGTCTTAGTGACACAATGTAAGTTTTGCAACATTGATACTTTTGCAGAAAATATGAATAAACATGTTAAGTATTAATTACTATGACATAGGGTAGAAGTACCGGTTGTGGCCACTTTAAGAATTTTCCCATTTTCAAGTACTTGTGATTGGGACCAAATATCATAAAACTGTTTTGGACCTATACTTTTCATATCTGAGAAGAATATAATTTCAGATTTCTAGCATTAAAATCTTCATATGTGTCGAGAAAACACTGGAAAATAGAAAAAAGTAGGAGCATAGCCATTTCACCAGTTCTGGCCACCTATGCACCGGTTTTGGCCACAGTAATGTACCAGTTTCGGCCATGCTTAAAATTAGAATAACTCAATATTTATTGCACTTGAAACATTTTTTAAGGTGCGTTTAATAAATCAAAATCGTATTCTCATGAAAGCATCCAATTCCTCTACATGAAAATGTCTTTAAAGCACAGATCCCATCTGTAAACCTAACTAACCATTTTTGAAATTCGTCTCCTTCGTTTTGCACTTTTTTGTAGCAGCTTTCTTTGTCACAAATGGTCATACATTATATTACTGTTTTACTCTTTCCACTTTTATTTTTATTTTTACCAGAGTTCTTTCCGAAAGTAGATTTTCGCATTGCATAATGATGGGAATCTTCAACATGAAAGGTATTCCACCGTTTTACCTTCTTTTTTACTATACATTTCTAAGGATATATTTTTCTTAGCGTTTTTTGGTTTTTTTGTTTCTTCTTTACGAATTTATGAATTGATTGTGTAATAATTAACGAAAAATTAATGATTACATTATCATGGCCATATCCGGGGCAACATGCTTATTCCATGTACCAGTTGTGGCCATCGTATTTTTTATAAATGTATAGCTTTATTTCAGACTTTTAGTACATCAACATTTGCAGTGATGACTCTTAAGATTGATATGTGCAAAGCTGCATGCAATTCGCCAACTATATAATCCGAATATGTATCTAGAGCTTTCGTTAAAATCTTGTCGAATTCCGTAAGGAATTGAGAATTTGATGAATCAGCTGATGATGCTTTAATTACTGATACAGTACTTTTTGTAATGGACACGAACGGACGTCAAAATGACGATAAATGTTTCTAAAATACACAACATTATGAAAAATTATGATTATATACAGGTACCGAATTAAAAAAGCCACGAAAAACGTATTTAAGTGTGGGGGTGGCCACAGCCGGTACTTCTACCCTAAGTGGCAGTGCGAAGTAATAAACGAGTCTACCCTTCAAAGTTTCGTGTGATACAATTGGAAATACAGTAGATTCTAACCTCAAAAAATTGTCTATATTCAATTGCATTTTAAGGTTATGTTTACCGATATAAATTAATGAAATACCAAACATATCGATATATAATCTCACCTCCTCCTTTCTTTGACCATCCTTATCTTCGTAAAGATCCTGTAAGTGTGCTGTACTGTCCATAAACTGGTCGAGCAACATCTTAAGTCTATGCTCCGAATTTATGTTTTCACGATGTCCCGGCTTTTTATGGAGCATTTCCTTGACCATAGCGTCCACAAGACGTTCCCGCTCCTCGTGATATCGTCTCTGTTGCTCCAATATTGTTTCCATCGTGAAATAATGCAAAGGTACTTGTATAAACAAATAATTGGTTATGCACTGCTGTAGTCGGCTTCTATCACCGGACTAAACACAATTCTTTGCTAAATCGTCGCGTTGACGTTACAAGCAATGATAAAACAGTGTTCTTTTATTATCCACATGCGGTTGGTAACAAAATCTGTAATTAACATTTTTTTACACGTATATTTGTATTTACAGCTTCAAAAAAGGATGCAAAGCAGAACCTTGCACATTGCTTCCTCATTATATTTCGCATTTTACAAAGCAACTTCTAAGAGGAGTACGATAATTGATTTTGGCTTCCTCATAGAGGAAGCTTTGTAAAAAGCGAAATATAATGAGAAAGCAACGTGCAAGGTTCTGCTTTGCATCCTTGTTTTAAATAAATAAATTAGCGCACACTCCCACTTTGTAAAAATATAATAAGGACGAACGGTCCGGAAACTCCCTCGAATACTCTATCTTCTCTGTTTTTTTTTTGATAGAAACCGGTGTTTTCCGAAATTTCATTGGAAAGCAAGGCTATGGATAGTTTACACGACATAAATTGCTACTTTTCGCAATATAGACTGTACAACATCGCTATGAAAATATGTTATCGTTCAACATTTTTGGGCTATATCTGACGTATTTTTCTGTTAATCATGAATTTGGCACTCATTTGACTCCCAGCTCGATATTTGATACCAAAATTCGCATCGCAAAAAAAAAAAATCAAAAAATTCAAAAAATCAAATTCTCATAAAATTTTAACGTTTCAACTGATCTTAACCAAATTTAATAGGGATCGCCGGTGTATGAAAGCTCACGTACATACCAATTTTGAGCTTAATATCTCGAAAATTAAAAGAGTTATCGCGTTAACAGACATTTTTGAAAAAATTCAAAACCGCGTAAAAATTTAACGATCATGGGGATTTTAACAAAAATTGGTATGAACGATGAGGATTGACCCCTCTATCTGTGGTGTAAATTTCAGCTATACATATATCTCGAAGCGTTCCCGAGTTATAAAGGTTTACATTTTTTGAGCATGTACATACCCACACACACACACACACACATCACACATACAGACATTTTTTCTAATCACTTTTCTTGACGTTCTGGACCATTCTGACTGACATGAAAATCTCGAAAAAAAAAATTTTCACGAAAACAAAGCTTCCTCTATGAGGAAGCAAAAGAGTGTTTCATCGAATATTTCAGTGATATTCGAATTCGATGAAACTCTTTTTGAAGCTGTAAAATGTCAGTATGCGTGAAAATATTTATTACAGTTTTTATTACCGACTGACGTAATTTACATGTTCTTAAAGTAGTACTAAAAACTTGCGACAGAGCGCTCGAGCTGCTAGTTCCTCGTGTCGATCGTCAACTTTTCCCGCCACTTCGAAAGTTTCATGTTGTGTATTGTCTTCGCTGCGAGCGAGAATAAATATTGTAGTTGCAACGAATTAGCTCAGAGCACACGCAAAAGTATGAGAAACGAGAACGTGAAATAAACCGTTTTAGAGATAATGTCAATTGTAACGAAGCGTGTGGTTCACGAACTGCCGGCCACAAATACCGAAAGTCTCAAAGGTTTTGCCGATAAATCACGAGCCGAGATTAAGGCACTTGATATTAATCATTCGCCCCAAAAAACTGTGACTGTTGTGACTCTCGACGATTCAACTGAACTTGAGGACACAATCAATTTCGAATCAGATCTTCGTCATTCTAGGAAAAGACGCAGGCTCTCAAATTCCAGCAGTGAGAGTTTTGAGGAAAGAAGTTGCAGTGCTTCACCAGAAATCTCTTACGGAGGTAAGACATCTGTTCAATAATTACATCAACGTTACACAGAAATTATTATTTGCATAAGTTAATGTAAAAAGACTGTACTTCCAACGACTTGTATGTCAAATTGAAATTTCAGTCAACATAAATTTTGATACTTAAAAATATTTATGTTAAAATTACTATACAGTGTACGAAGCTCTTTTACAAAAACGGATATATCAATTTACTGCATGTGTATAATGGAAAATTGATGTTCAATTTTGCTAAATTTGCTTCAAAATTTGTATCAATTGATGCACTATATTATAAAACTGATGTATAGTCTGCTAAATTTGCAACAGAAGTTATATTAATTTATATACAGTATACCGATATTGATATATAATCTGTTAAATTTGTTACAAGAGTCTTATTTTTAATATAAAATAAATTAACTTGAATTTAAAAACATGTACATTGAATTTTCATTCATTTTTTGTATGTTTTTAATATTTAATATATTTATTTTTTTTAGATTTTTTTTTTGTAGTCGTGTTTTATTTCCATAATATAATACCTTGCAGGTTTTCACATTTGCCCCATCCCATACATCAATCCCTTACAACCATATATATATTTCTGTTTTTCCATAATATTTTTTTAAAATGTTTATTATATACATATATATATTTTAAGAATTATTACTGGTCTTGGGTTTTTGATTAATAAAAATATATTACATTATATATTAAATTGAATTTCCTACATGAGCTTAATAAATATACAGTATATCAAATTACTATACAGTATATGAATTCTCCAAATATTTTATATAAATTTTTTATAAATTAGCCTGAAAAAAAAATGCATTTTTTAAATATCTTAAAACGTCTATTTCTATTTTTTGCTACAGGTTCGCCAGTGATTTACAAGCTTCGCGAGAAAGAAGGTCGCGTTTTTATCGTAAAAGTTCCGATGAGTTCTAAACAGAGAGGAAGAAGATCTCAACAATGTACAGATCAGGATATAACGAGTATGTTGGACTCGGAAGAGGATGAGGATCTGACGATCTTCGATTCTGGAGCGAGAAGAGGCGGACGTGTTGTCGCGACTCTGCAGAATGAAGACAAATTTATAGAATTTCCTCAAACCCCAAAAAGATCTAAAAAACACGTAGATTCGTCTAACAGTGCACAAAACTCTCCGAGTCGCACACCGTCCAGATCGAAAACGCTGCAGAACGAGGAAGTCTCTCTCAAATTAAAATTAAGAAGATCCACAGAGCAAAGCAATTATAAAATAGCGGTGGATCAGAATGAGGAAAAAACACGACGTTCGTCCAGCAGATCCAACGTTGGAACCCCAAAGAAATGCAGACTCGGATGTTGCGACGAGGATCATGATTTACATATAAATACGAGTAAAACCCCGCAGAAAACGCCAAATAAAAGCAACGTACTCAAGGAAAGCGCTGGGATGACTCCGGCTCCCAGAAGGACGAGAAAAAACTCGAAGACAGTCGAATTTAATAGTGATATGCTCGAAATAAAGAGTCTGCACAATAAGGAGAACGAATCCGAAGTCGACAATAATATGGAGGAAGACAACGACAGCATTAGCTCACGAGGACGTTCCACGAGAGCAAAATCACGTTCAACGACTCCTCAGCCTCAGGGAAATAAGCTTAAAGATACTCCGACCGGAACTCCTCGAAAGAATAGCAGAAAATTGAAGGAAGCTAATACACCGAGTCGAAAATATTTGGACACCGCCGATATTATCGAAGACTTTGATTCGGACAGCACGAGCGTCAGTTCTCGTGATCGTAATACGAGGAAAGAAGAATTTGGCACTCCCCAGAAGCAAATAAGTAAAGCGACACCGAGTACTCCGAGCTCCAGTCGTCCACGAAGAAATTCCAGAACGGTTTACTACAATACTGATCTTCTACCGGATGATTTACGGGATTTGGATAATATTGATGAAGATAATAATGAGGTTGAAAAACGAGGCCGATCGGGAAGGAGATCAGCGATTACAGTGCAAGGAACAGCGACTCCTCAGAAACAGCGAAAAGTTCTGGAGGAAACGGCGAAGAAAACACCTCGAAAATCTGCGGTACAAAACATCGATCAAGTCGCGACGCCCAAACGAACACCTCGAAAATCTACTTCACAAATGTTAGATGAATCCAATGCCATGTCGTCGACGAAACCGCCGACGATATTGGAAGACGATGAACTTTATATTCCGAGCTCAGCGACCCCGAAGAGAACGCCAAGGAAACCGGTGAGACTCCTGGAGGAAGTCGAGGCATTTACGCCGAAGAGAACGACAAAAAAATCGGTGAAATTACTCGAGAATGACGAGCCAATGACGCCGAAACGAATATCAAGAAGACCGGCAAAATTACTCGAGAATGACGAGCCAATGACGCCGAAAAGAACACCAAGAAAACCGGCAAAATTACTTGAGGATAACGAGCCAATGACACCGAAAAGAACACCAAGAAAACCGGCAAAATTACTTGAGGATAACGAGCCAATGACGCCGAAAAGAACACCAAGAAAACCGGCAAAATTACTCGATGATGACGAGCCAATGACGCCGAAAAAAACACCAAGGAAACCGGCGAGACTCCTGGAGGATGATGAACCAATGACGCCGAACGCAGCCATGAAAAGAAGGAATACTAAGGCGGTAACTCCGTCCGTTAAGCACGGAAATTTGACGCCATCGATGAGCCGACGAACCGCGAATGTCGGCAGGCCAAAAACGATACTGGAAGAAGCGAGAGCTCAGCTTCACGTTAGCACAGTGCCTAAATCGTTGCCTTGCAGAGACGACGAATTTAACGATATATTTAGATTCTTAGAGAGCAAATTGTTGGACAAAAGCAGTGGATGTATCTATATTAGTGGCGTACCCGGTACAGGAAAAACTGCAACTGTTACCGAAGCCATAAGAGGCTTAAAGAAATGTGTCGCCAAGGGAGAATTGGATACCTTTAATTTTGTTGAGATAAACGGTATGAAACTCTCGGAACCGCGACAAGCTTATGTTCAAATACTCAAACAGATCAACGGTCAAACTCACACGTGGGAACAGGCGCACGGGATTCTGGAGAATCATTTTAAGAAATCCAGCGCTAAGAGGCCGATGACTTTGCTGCTCGTTGACGAGGTAATGATTTTCATGTTTATATTTGGGACATTCCATCCCGATTCGACCTGAGTCGGACCCTCGACCTCCCTGATTTGGCTCGTCATTTTTTTGTAGGATTGGTTAGGCCCTCAAATGCACCAGATTTTATTTTTTTATTTTTTCTATGTAAATTTTTTTTAAATATTTTTTAAAAGTTTTTTCCATGCTCAAGCGCGAGATGAAATCCTCTATTATGAATGAAGGCCCAAGCAACAAGATTGTGATATTAAACTTATTATCGTATACATTAGGCTCCCTTTAAATCGTCTAACTTATGTTCATAGTTATATTTAAAACAGTATTTTGTATTTTTATATTTTTTGTTATTTTTTAGATTTTTTATATTTTTGTATTTTCTGTAGTTTTTGTACTCTGTTATTACCTGGAATTTTAAGCTGTGGCTCTGCATTAAAAAAAACCCTATTGTAAATTGTAAGGAGTGATCCGTTAATAAATTTAAAAAAAGGGACATATTGAATGCCATAATTTAAAAATCTGTAAAAATTCTGAAAAGTACTTTGTTGAATATCAAAATTTTCTAGCTTATACTCAAAGTGGTCAAAATTTTTCTGTTTATTTTTTTTCAGCTTTCTTTTATTTAAAAAGATTATGAAAAAATATAAGAAAAACATTAATCTACTACAGGCAATTGGTCAAACGTTTATTTATGTAAACTCGAACATTATTTAGAATTTTTTCCGATTTTGAGGAATTTATAAAAAAAATTTGAACTAAGTACCAGCACCATACACGCCATATTCTAGCACTAGCATGTCATAATTTTTAAAATGAAAAAATTCTGAAAAACACAGTTTCATATACAAAAAAGTTTGACAAATCGTCCATAGTAGTTTGATTTTTTTTCTATTTTTGTAATCAAAAAAGTTTTAAAAATATGCGAAGAAAAATCTTCCACACTTTGGCTATAAGCTAGAAACTTTTGATATTCAACAAAGTATTTTTCAGAATTTTCACAGATTTTTGTATTATAGCATTCGATATGTCACTTTAAAAAAATATTTAAAAGAAAATTTGCATACAAAAAATAAAAAAAGTAAATCTGGTGCATTTGAGGGTCTAACCAATCCTTCAAAAAAATTACGAGCTAAATCGGGGAGGTCGAGGGCCAGACCCATGTCGAGTCGGGATGGAATGCACCATTTATTTATTTTAGATTAGTTCGAAGATTTGATCACCTGCTTATCTTGAAACTGAGGTAATATACAAAATCCAACAGACGTTGATACGGGAATAAAATTTAAAACTAAATTAATTTCAACAGATTTGCATGTGTTTTTATAAATCTATAAAAATCAAGCTTTGCAATGTTTCTGATTTACTTACGTTATATTTATTTAATCAATATTTGCAGCTCGATTTATTGTGCAACAAGCGTCAAGATGTGGTTTACAATCTGTTGGATTGGCCTGCAACACGAAACGCTCAACTCGTTGTAATCACCATAGCAAACACCATGGATTTGCCTGAAAGAATATTGATGAGTCGTGTAACGTCGCGTCTAGGTTTGACTCGTTTAACGTTTCAACCTTACACTTTCAAGCAATTGCAGGAAATTGTCACCGCCAGGCTGAAAGATTCGGACGCTTTTAAAAGCGAGGCGATTCAATTGGTAGCCAGGTATGTTTTTTAAATTATATATAATAACATATACAATTTAATTAATTATATATGTTTTTAAATCTAAGTATAATATAATCTAAATAATTTAGGAATATCTAAATTGGACTTGAATATTTTTTACTGCTTCAATATTCGAGTTCGACAAATTATTTTGCCATGAAATGTCATGAGTGATTTTTTCCCGTGAGCAAAAAATAATTAATTTCATGATTTTTCAAATAAAAATAAATAACAAAAAAATCCAAATTAAATTTGTATTATATAACGCTGATAACATAATTCCTAATTATTGCAAAACGGTGCATTTTTATTCATGCATAATAATTAATCGTAATTTTTTATTACTTTCTTTCGCATGCAGCCCATCAATGATTGCAAGTAACATACACATTTGCGACTTAGTATCGTATGTTTGTAAATTAATGCCGATATGATGATTTATATAGGAAAGTAGCTGCGGTATCGGGTGACGCGAGACGTGCGTTGGACATTTGTCGCCGTGCCACCGAAATCACGGAGGTCAAGGGTGATACAATGGTCACAATGTTGCACGTTAATGAAGCACTACAAGAAATGATGGCCGGCCCAAAAGTCAGGGCGATCACAATGTGCTCGGAGATGGAAAAATACTTTTTACGAGCCGTCGACGCCGAAGTCACGAGAACTGGTGTCGAAGAAGTTGTTTTTCAAGACATTTACCGACAACTGACGACCATCTGTTCCTTCGAAGGTTCGTAATCCGTCTTTTCAACAAACCATCCCGAAAAATCCATTTTTCGCAACGTGTTACATGCGAAAAATTCAGTTTCCCGACGTCGTACTGAAAAGTTTCGTTCAACATTCCAGAGAAATACTTTTTTTTATTAACTTGTGTAATTAAAACTCTCGCTAAAAAAAGATTTTTCCTAGTGTTGAAAATTCTTTTTTTAGTTGTACTTTTTCATTTCAACAACAATTGAATATTTGCAGGTGTCAAAACCCCGAACGTTACGCAGGCGCTCAGTATCTGCTCGAGACTCGGTGCTCATCGCCTTTTGCTTTGCGAACAAACAAAGAACGATTCACAGCGCCGAATAATTCTCAACGTCTCTTCGGACGATATTCACTTTGCCATGAATATTGCCAACTCATAGATAAAAATCATCACATTATTATTAAAATATTACTATAACTATAAATTATATTCGTGTGACGCGTCTTTTGGGAATCTTAGCAAAGAAGTGTACCAATTTTTCGACACTTTCGAATATTTTTATTATAAAAAGTGTGCCAACTATAAATATAAGTAAAAAAAAAATAGATGAGCTATCGAATTATTGGTACAATTTTTGCCATTTTATTCCCAGGATGGGCGACCTTCTATTTATTACTTTGCTGTACGTTTGCGTATTCATCTCACTTCTGAGGATTATTATTACATGTTATGTCATTGTGATTCGTTATCGAATAACTTCGCAAGAAATTTTACCGATTTTCCGACAATTTCGAATATTTTTTATATAAAAAATGTTCGACCCATAAGATCAAGAAAAAAAACATTGCTTACTACAAATTCGATTTTGTCGGATTATTGGTCGAGTTTTTGCTGTTTTATTCCCGGGTGGTCGACCTGCTATTTATTACTTTGCTGTGCGTTGACGCATTCATCTCGCGTCCGAAGATTGTTATTACTCTATCGGGTATATTTTAAGAAGCGAAAAATTTCACTTTTTATTTTTATTATCCGACAATTTTGATTTTTTCATGGTACAGTTTTTGCCATTTTTTCCGGGCGGTCGATCATCTATTCAATGATGATTATTACTGTTAAAAATTAAGTCAGTGTGATTCGTTGACGGGTAAATTCGCAAGAACTTTTACCGATTTTTTTTTAAATTATGTGAACAGTGTGCAAACCATAAAATCAAGAAAAAAATGCTCACTGTACAGTTAAATGTGTCGGATTATTTTTTGCCATTTTATTCCCGGGATGGTCGCTATTTATTACCTGCTATTTATTACTTTGCTGTGCGTTGACGTATTCATCTCGCGTCTGAGGAAATAGTCTTGCGTGCAAGCGCGCGTGTACGTCAAGTTCGGGCATCTTCTAATTACGTCACGGTAGCTATCACTAAATATATAAGCTAAATGCTAATAAAGTGGCCTTCATCTATTATTAGTAAAAACTAACCGAGTTAACGTTTTCTTTCACTCTGTATCGCTTCAGCAGCAGTAAAGCATCTGATATCACAAATTTTTTTTTCCATATCACGATGAATGAACAAAGTGTCGAACAACAGGTGCGCTTATTACACAGTGAGGGAAATTGGGAAGGGATTATTAATTTGGGTACTAACGAAGAGAATTACGAAGGTCGCAGATTGCTTTGGGTCTGGCCGAGTGTTAATGATTTGTCTTGGATTAAAAACGTGATTAACGAGTTACGATTGGAGGGAATTGTGAGCATCGGATGTGGCTCTGGATTGTTGGAATGGATTATTCAGCAATATTCCGGTAAAATAATTATTTCATTTACTAATGTTCCGACAAAAATAACAATCGATAATTCTTTAATATTATATTCAATAATAATAATACTTGATTCAATGATTTAATGTTATTTGTTTTATCTTTACTATCATAGGCTGCACAGTCGTTGGTGTAGAAGCTGATAAATCCTGGTGGTTAAGTGGCTATTCGCCTCCGTTATTTCTAAAAAGAACTATTTTTATCGACGATAAAGACGCGAATATCATTGTACCTGAAAGTTATGCACTTTTGTTCTGTTACTTTAACAATGGTCGAGCATTTTACGATTACATGGTGAATTATATGGGCGAAGTCGTTATAGTTATCGGTCCCGATGTGGGACAAAATCGATCCACAGATCCTTTGCCCTTCGACGGTAAATTTGCGAAAATTGGATGGGAATTACTGAAATCGAGAAAGCTCGATAATGGCAAAGATTATGTGACTATTTATACACGATTACAAAATTGATCCTAATCTTAATTTCTAAACTTAAGACATAAATGTTAAATTAAGTAACATCGAGATTAGGTAAAATATTTTTGCCACAAAAACGTCGAACTGTTGATCATCTTTTGAGTCCCTAAAATGTCAATACAAGCAGAAAAAGTACAATAAAGAAACTTTTTTGTTTTAAAAAGATGTCATGTTTCATTGTTTGTAATTTAATTGATTTTAATAATTGGCTAATCAATAAATTGGCAGATATTAAACTAGTTGTATATTTTTTTATATGGATAATAAAAGCTTCAGCAAAATTATTTTTTGATTTTGCTTTATGTATAAAATATTTACGCAACAACCAACCATAAATTGCGATCTTTAATTTAATTTTCCATTTTTATTGTTTTTTTTTATGATTAATTTTATATCACAATTTAGATTAAATTTAAGGTAATGTGTTACATATCGTCTGTCTCTCTCAGATCGCCATAAGTGCGAGTGAGATAACTGAATCTTCCGGAAGTGTTATTCTCCGTCGCGGTTGATTATTCGAATAAAAGGCGAGAAGTACTGACTGCAGAATGCCAAGACACAGTCAGTACTTCTCGTCTTTTGCCTAAAACATCAATTGTTACCGAGAACAACGCTTTACAATTTTTGTTACCGACCGAGTAGTAGCACATCATCTTAATTGACGAGTTTAGGCAAAAAAAATGCAGTCTTTAACAGTGCGAATTCAGTGGCGCGAAAAAAACGATTTCGAAAAAAATTTAACTAACATATTTTCTACCTTACCGACGATCGGTAATTAAAATCCCTCGAAATTACATCCATTTTCCAAACTCTCCGCAATCGAAAAATCAGCTGATCCTCGTTGAACTGCCAACAATGAGCAAAGCGCTGTATTTCGCGAATCAATTGCGATGATTATTTGTTATTAGTACGATTAACACAGGTACGTATTCGATATATAGACGAGCCTAAATAACCCTCTGCCCTCCATAAACTAAACTGCGTGTTCGTATTCGTTATTCGCCGTTGGCTTTTCACATTTCAAGCTTTCGCTTTAATTCTATTGACCTGTCATACATCCGGATCGTAAATTTATTGAATTTATCTACGCAATCACTCAACCCAATCTGTATATCTTATAATCTTAATGATAAGGCTAATCGCGCAGGTACAATGAAAAAAGAGTTTTTGTTTCTCCAATTTAATTGCCCGTGATTGTATACATAGTTTGTTTGTTTACTGACAACACTAACTTTGACTTTGAACTGACATTCCTAATCAGAGCTTGTTTTCGTCACCTTAACATCATTTAGTGTGTATAACGGAGGCAGTTTGAAATTATTTCCTCAACTGTTATCAAGGAAAGTATTTCCTTGCACAGGCGACGCATAGAAGAGAAACAACAAGAAAAAAAAAAAAATGCAATGGAGGGCGGAAGTTGCGATCCCTACGAAGAGCAGCTTCTAGCGGTTTTCAATACTTGTCTGCGGGAAGGAGACACAAAATTGCATTTGGATGATCTACAGACTCTGTGCGATAAACTCGAGCTTGAAGAACGAAGCGCCGAATTGATTACTCGGCTTAAAAAGCAGAAAGAGACACTTATCAGCTTCAAAACGTTTAGGGATGGATTCGTTACGTTATTGGGGCAAGGAACGCATGGCTTAATTGGGAAAGAAGCCAATGATTCATACGAGCATGCCGCTGGTGTGGCTTTTAACAAATATAGACTACAGGGTCAGTAAATTGTATTTTAATATCTCAGTATTTGCTTCTTTCGCAATTGCAAAACTATACTTTTCATTTAATAACTATTTACATGTATATTCGTTGTGTACTAATTATTATTTTTACAATAATTATTTGCATCTCTTGAAAAAAATATTTTCAAAAGTGTTAAAACTTTTGAAAAGTCCTTAAAATTTGTCTCTATATTGTCTTTGAATATCTCAGTGCTTCTTTACTTCTTTCAAAGTTGCAAAACTATTCTTTTCATTTAGTAACTATTTACATGTATATTTGTTGTGTATTAATTATTATTTTTATAATAATTATTTGCATCTCTTGAAAAAAATATTTTCAAAAGTGTTAAAACTTTTGAAAAGTCTTTAATATTTGTCTGTATATTGTGTTTGAATATCTCAGTGCTTCTTTGCTTCTTTTGAAGTTGCAAAAGTATTCTTTTTATTTAGTAACTATTTACACGTATATTTGTTGTGTATTAATTATTATTTTTATAATAATTATCTGTATCTCTTGAAAAAATATTTTCAAAAGTGTTAAAACTTTTGAAAAGTCTTTAATATTTGTCTGTATATTGTGTTTGAATATCTCAGTGCTTCTTTGCTTCTTTCGAAGTTGCAAAACTGTTATTTTTATTTAGTAACTATTTACATGTATATTTGTTGTGTACTAATTATTATTTTTACAATAATAATCTATATCTCTTGAAAAAATATTTTCAAAAGTGTTAAAAACTTTTTATATTCTTTTCATTTAATAACTATTTAGATGTATATTTGTTGTGTACTAATTATAATTTTTACAATAATAATCTGCATCTCTTGAAAAAGTATTTTCAAAATTTCTTAAAACTTGTCAAAAGTCTTTAAAATTTGTGAAAATTTCGTTATTCATCACGAAAGGTGTACTCTAATTAATTTGGAGGAATATTAGACAATAAGGTTTTTTACTTTCCAGTTTCTGAAGCTCAAAGTTCCAAACTCATGGCTAGCAAAATGAATGGTGGTATGAATGGGGAACTAGATCATTCAGAGATGTGTGGATTGTCTGCAATTGGATATTCTGCAACAGCTCCAAGAGAGGTACAAATGAAATTTAAAAGAAAAAAAAATTTAATTCGAAATATCGGAAATTGCATAAATTTCAATATTTAATTACTTTAACAAACATTAACATTTTTTATTTGCCTTTTTAGTTAATTTTATTGAATTAACTTCACATTAAATAATTCAATACTTTTCAATTAAATTTTCATTAACTATAGATTTTCTCTATCCATGATCATTATTTACATTAACTATTACATAAATTTACCATGAAAAAAAATGTATAAGCTAAAAATATAAAATATAAATATTTTGCCCAGAAAATTAGATATTTTGCAACATACATTCGTGAGAGATAATTGTTTAAGATTGTAATTTGTGTAACTTTTTATTGAAATCTCAAGCATGACGCATGTAATTGATAGACGGAATTTCCCTTTAAAAAAAAAATATAGGCGTTGGAACAAATCTTTGAAAAGCTCGATATGGACTGTGACGGCCTCATCAGTTTCGATGAATTCATCCTGCTGTTCGAGAAGGACAAGAACACCCACGAACATTTGTCGCTCGACTGGGCCAACGGATCGTCGGGTGACGTTATGAAATCGAGAGACAGTCAGAGTGTCGTGCATATACTCGGGCCTCATCAGACCGGTTATGCGAGAATCAGTACGATAGTCACCATGTGGGAGGTTGCCGGTGTCACCGACGCAGCTGATTTGTTGTCGGACCTTGGGTTCACCAGTTCGGAAATTAGACTGACCGATCTAACGACTGTACTATGCGACGAGCTAAAAAATCTTCGCGACGAACCTGATCACGCTATTACAGCGATTCACACGAGCCTTCTCAAAGGCGCTCTCACGCTTTACCAAGAGGAAGTACGATGCATGATGTAAGTTTTTCCACAAATTTATCCGTGAGCAAATAACATAAATAAGTTGTTGACTAACAAGCCGCGATATATTTATGCACGTGTTTTTGCAGTCCAACTGCATTTATCCAAACTGCGAAATAATTTAACCGATTACTTAATTATGTATGAGAGTAATGAGAGATGTTTACAAATTGGATCTTAATTTTTGTGATTTGAGGTTGACGATTCTTAAAATTAATGAAATTTTCAAATTTCTGGAAAATTCATTAATTGTGCATTTAACCAATTACTTAATTATGTATGAGAGTAATGAGAGATGTTTACAAATTGGGTCTTAATTTTTGTGATTTGAGGTTGACGATTCTTAAAATTAAATAAATTTTCAAATTTCTTGAAAATTTCATTAATTGCATTAAATGCACAATTAAAAAGCATTTTGTGAATTATTTTGATGAAATATCGAAATATGATGGAAAAAAATGGATTCCAAATCCTTGGAACAATGAATCTCGTAGTCTTCTTCAGTATTTATTTTAAAGCATCATTTACAATTCGTATTATCAGTTTTTTTATAATTAATTCTATAATTTTTTTTTTTTTTATTCCGAAATCTATAGTTTTTTTTTGTTTTTCATTTGAAATCTTATTTTGATGCTATCAAAAAGCGAGCTACTGTTTCGACGCCAATAAGTATTATACAAAATGATATTGTATCAAAATCAGAGTTATAAATCCCTAATTCTTTTAGAAATAAAGTTGATATAGTAATAATAACGTAAAGCGTATAATACGGTATATACATTTCAATCAAATTTCATGGTAATTTTTTTCGAAACGTTTTTCACATAATTTCGTCCAATATTTCATACTAAATGAGAATGTTTAGCAGTTTTTCGAAAGTAAACAAATATACTTTATAATAGCTGCAGGTTATTATAATGAAATCTTAACTACAAAACGAAAAATGATCGTGTGAATTATAGTCGTGTAACATTGGAATAATCGTATTGCAGTACTTTGGTCGAGCATCTGAGCGGTGAAAGGGACAAACTACGCATCGACGTGGCGGAGGCAAACGAGAGAGCAAATTTGCTCGCCCAGGAGATCGACGAGCACCACGTGAGGCTAGAAAAGTCGAGACAAGATCAGTTGAAGCAGTTGGAACAGAGACACGCGGAGATAACGAAAGACTTGTCGATTCAGTGCACGTCGGAACGCGAGGCTCATACAGAGGCATTAAAAGCTCTGGACCGTCAGCTTCAGGTGGTTCAGCAAGAGGAACAACAAGTTCGCACAAAATTGGCAAACGTTCTTCACGAAAATCAAACTCTCGAGACGGAAGTGGAAAATTTAACCGAACAAGTCTCTAAACTCAAGTCATCGAACAAAGAATTATTGCTGCAAGTGCAAAATCTCGCAGCCGAACACGAAGAAGTCGAACCCACCGAGGAATCGAGAAAAAGCGAACAAATAATTCTTCTCGTCGATCGAATTAAAAGATTACAAGATCAAAACGACGAACTCACGACAGAATTGGAAATGATGAAAAATCGATGCTCCGAATCAATTTCAATGCCCGTCGAAGTCGTGCCATCGGAAAAATTACCAGATCAATCTGTAGTTTCCTTAGAATTAGCTCAAGTGGCTGCAAACGGTTGGTCCAAAAATGTCGCGATCGAAGTCGACGACTCAAAGCTCACGGATTTGAGCAACGCCATAGGATCGATCGTTCGGGAGCTCAAAACACTGCTCAACACGAAAAGTCAGTGCACGCCCGATTACTGCGCTTTTAGAAGCAATATTTCCAATATTATCACAGGATTGGAGTCTAATTTCTCGCAAGTGTCTTTACCCATCGAAACGTCCGACGAAATCGATTCTGGCATGATTAAAAACGCGGATAACGAGCTTGAAGTCGAGTGCGAGGAACGAGCCAGCGAATCGTTGCGCGATCTTGTCGTGAGCCAAACAGAAACGGCAAAACTCGTAAAACGCATATCACACAGCGACGATATGATAAACAACATCGACAAGAATTTCAACAACTTGGACACGAAGAGCGTGACGAAAAATAAAATCACAAGTCTCAGGGATTATCCTCCGCGGAAAGACGAAAGCTCGACTTCCGAGAGTTGCAGAACGGAAAAGGAGAAGAGCAATTTAACCCTAAACGTCACGCAGAATTTGAGTCCCGAAAGCGAAGAAAACGCGAGAGATTCGCTAAACGCTATTATCCAAGAGCTCGAAGCGAAGCATATAATCGAGAAGAAACAGATGAGCGATCGCTGCGCCGAATTGGAACGCAGTTTGGATCTCCTCAGAACCGAGTACGAACAGTGCGAAGATTATTGGGCAGCTAAATTGGAAGAGGAGCGGCAACTTTTCGAGCAGGAACAGAAAATAAGCGACGACAAATTTTCGGAGCTTATCACGAAAATGGCAGAATACGAGGAGCAATTCAGTCCTGAAGATAAAGCGAGAAACGATGGAAGACTTTCACCGATTGAAGAGAAGTTCAATCTCGAACAACAGTATGCGGATTTGGAGGAAGAGTGCGAGGAATTGAGATTGCAAATCGGTGAATTGGCAGCGCAGAAAGATAACGAGATTAAGGAATTGCAAGAGAGATTGTCGAGCGAAAAAAAATCAATCAATTCGACGTCCAACGTTTCCACACAATTTCCCTTCGATGAAACGAATTCGATTGAATGCATTTCCAAACCCTTAACATCTTCAACGCCTCTTCCTCTCACACCTACAATGCATTCCACCGTTGAATCTCAGAGTTATGCAGCCGCAACTATGGGACATTCAGCAACGACAAAAAAATTGATTCACTATGGCACGAGCAATCACAAAGTCTTCGATCCAAGCAAATTAAATCAAATAGCCGAGAGCACGATATCCAATAATTCTTTGTACTCAATTCCGTCGACGAAACTTCAGGACTGTTACTGTCAGCAAATGGAGACATACAATTCGATGCAGGAACTCTGTCGTGTTCACAAAGCCGAAATTAATCGTCTTTATCAGAAGAAACTTGAGATTGATAACGAATGTTTGAGTCTGGTGAAACAGAAGGAAACTCTGATTAAGGGAGTTTCGGAGCTGAAAAATTTCACTGCCATTGGTCGCATCGCTTCTGAAGACGATGGCGATGATACAGCTTGTCGCGTGAATATCGGTGTTTTGAAGGCTCTGAATGATAAACTACACACGCAGGAAAAGAAACGAAGGCAACTCAAAATTTTGCTCACTCACCAGCAACAGCACGCCGAAAAAATTTTGCAACGTGAGTCTCGAAACTGTTTTTATTTTATCAATATATAAAATATATATATATATAATATAATAAATAAATAAATTTATATGATATATAAAAATATATTTTATCAATCTATTTTAATGAGCGTGGTTTATTACTTTTTATTGGTGTCAAAAAAATAAGTATAAAAAACCACATGCGTGTATTCGTTTGTAACGATGCTTTATCAATCCTAGGAAATTTTTGATACAATGTTTTTTTAACGATTAGTTTTATCGTTATATAAACTACGTTTTTTTTGCCACTGTTAAATAATATATTGCATTTTTTGGAATATTTTAGAAACGTGTCAACAGCACTGCAATGAAGTTTCTGCGCTGCGCTTTGCCCTCCAGAAAACTAATGAAGAGCTGAAGATGCAAGTCAAAGCAAATCAGGAACAGGTACTTTTTTTAGAACTTATATTTTAATTAATTAACTTATATAATTTAAAAAAAAAATTCTTCTGACTGAAAAATTCCCTTTTTTTCCGATTTTTTCGATGCATATTTTAGCGTAATTGTAGAAATTATCTATAAACAGTCTAAACCCAGTTAAACCATCCTCCTCTAATAAATTCATGAGTTTTTAACCAAATTTTTGGTAGTTCTAATCAAGACTTTGTCAGAGTGTGGATTAAAAAATTAAAATGCTTAAATTCATTTAAATTTTCAGGCTGATCGGCTTGTTAAAGCGGATATTGTTTCCACGGGTCTGTACGTTCAGAATGCGCATTTAGTGGCGAGAGTCCAGCGTCTGGAACATCATTGTCACGCATTGGAGCAATTCAGCGGTGAATCGACGTCGGTATGACCTACGCGTTTATATATTTATATGATTTTCGTAGCGAATTATGAAGAGTGTAGACTGCATCGACTGGAAATCTCAGGGATATGAATTGTCGGTGATTGTCAATAACGTATTTTTATAATTCGTCTCGTTGATTGAGTATACGAGTAACAACAATTCAAATACTTTATCGTTGTTATTATTAATGAAAAATAACGTGGTTGTCCACTATTCTAGATCTTGTTATCGACTAAACACACTGCTTGCCAGCCATAAAAGGCTCTCCTATTAATTCAAGTGTCGTTAAAAGAGAAAGAAAGAAAAATTCTAACTAAACGGAATTATTGTATTTACCGAAACGACATTTATTATCCGTTGCAACAATTGGTGCTAATTATTGCCATTGCGGCATTCAGAATTGATATCTTTGATACTCCAGTTAATGAACGAGTTCGTTTCTACCGATGATGTAGTATATGTAATTAGCGTAGGATCGTAAAATAGTATTATTGAAAGAAAGAAAAAACGGAACAAACAAAAAAGAAGAAACAAAAGCCCAGGGTCACCAGTATAAAAAATGTATTCTTAGGCACTTTGGAAATAATCTCATTTTAACGAGACGATAAGTTACGATTTAATGTTAAGCATTATGATTTATGACTGTAAATCTTTTCAAAATAATCTATTTCTTCTATTAATTGCCTCATTGTATCGTACTACGATATACGATGTACAGTTGCTTTTTTGCAGTGTGAATTTTTGTATGAAGAAAAAAAAAACCCGCCTTATCGGTGTTTGATCTACCTATAATTTTATACAGCTATAGTTATTAAGGAAGTACGAAGATGAGCGTGTTACATTGTTACTGCGATCGTAGTGCCTACATTAAATAATTGAACCAAAGACTCGTATGATTGTTTTTTTTTTCATGCGACATGTTTATTAAGCTGTCCGCGTATGAAGAACGATGAGATCGATGTTCGAGCGATTATTTTTTCTTGCGTTTATTGACAAATTTGTGAATTCAACAATATCAGATATTGTATAGTTTAGTGTTGTTCTGCACTTTGCACGCGTAGCGTTGTCCTAGTATTGTAAAACGCGTGTAAAGATCCAATCTTTGTAGGGAAAAAAAGCAACTATAGTGATATATTCTACGTTTGTAGATTGTTGTAATCAAAATTACTTATACTTCCCTCACGTAATGTAGAATTTATGTTCATTAATTTAGATAGTTTATATGTAAATTACTGAGTTACATACGACGAATAATTAAATAATCTTCCAATTATTTAGAGTCTTATTGCACATTCCACTTAATCCACAACAAGAACAAAAATGCAAACAAATATGATTTTAATATCGGTTTATTTAAAAATATTTGTACATACAATATTAATCGTCAATATATTGTAAACGTATGACGCGTTGACGAGAACATCAAGATATTCTATAAAAAGGCACGTGATAAATGGAACGAACCATCATCCTCTTTTTTGTTTTGTTAAAAAAATTCGTTTCTGTATAATCGTATAAAATACATTTTTTGTGAAATTTCTCAATTTTTTATGTGTATTATAAATAATTTCTAGTATTTTAATGGCAGTTCCGCGATCGTCTAACAACTAAACAGCACGGCGGATATCTCGTGCTCTTTGGTTAGTACATTTATAGCTTGCGATTATTATGATAACGAGACTTAAGCACAAATAAGTCAGTTCACGCCCTTGTACGTTGTGAACAAATTGTACAAAACTCGAAGCGTTGATTTCAGATCCAAATTAACGATATCTGCAACGAAAAAAGCAATCAAAAATAGCAAGTGCAAGGAATGCTAATTGGGATAAAATTAAAGGCTTTCGTTAGTTCAGTAAATTTATAGTCTCTAAATAGATTTTATATCGGGGATTTTTTTTAAAGCTTTTAGAGAATTGCTTCATTGGCAGAGAGACAAACTTTACGGGAACTAAGAATTCGTGGCTTTAGAATCGAAATTATAGTCTCCTTGACGAAATATCTATTGAAATTATATAAATTTTCAATCGTTATACAGAAAGTTACGAATGTTCCAACCAGAGTTGTAAATCTCTAATTCTTCTGGAAACATAGTCGATGATATCATTGGCTTTATGATTACGTTTCCATAAAATTAACATGTGGCGATTATAATATGATGTTTAAAGTTTTGAATAGCTGGACAAAATATTAATTTCAGTTCAATTTCATGGTAATCTTCTTCAAAAAATTGAGAAAAACAGTTAATGCATTGCGAAAATAATGGAGAGTTGTACTCTCCCATTTTTTCCGCATTTTTTCCCAAGACTTGATTGAAAATGAGATTTCTTTTAAGGTGTATAAAAGTTCACATATAATTTCATAAAAACTGCAGGTTATTATTGCGAAATCGTTACTGCAAAACGAATTGTACTTGAAACTTTATTTCTTAAAGTAATGGGGCTTTACAACACTGGTTCCAACTTACCTTCAGGTCGAGCTTTTGGTTTTGGCAGTCCAACGTCCTGCATCAGATCGAAAGCGAAGGAGACATTATGAACCTTCTGGTCATGAGTTTTGGGCGTTAAATGGAAATTGCCCAGTGGAACGAAAAATCCTTCTAACAATCCCAGAAGCAACGTGAGAAAAACTCCGTCGTGGAACTGAGTATCGAGATCGGTAACTTCCAAATGAACTTTGCTTAGATGTTTGTTCACAAAAGATATTAGAGACTGAAAAAAAAATTGCATGATGAAAAATTCTGTAATTCGGAGTTTGGAGCAGTAAAAAAGCATATAATTTTTTATTTACTTTCTTAACAACAGCGAGATTGTCCTGCGGATGATCGAAGAGATGATCGAATGCATCGCGCTCGCAACGCATTCCTAAATCATCATAAGTCGAGGTGATTTCTTCCCTGACGGTCCTGTGAATCAGTTGGCCGTCTTTTTTGCGAACCACGATAAGCTGCACGGCTACTCTTTCTGGAAGCCTCACAGGAGCCCGAAATTGGCGAGCCAAACCGACTAACAGATGCAAAACTGCGACAATGTTTCTGGAGTGTATTGACTCGACGCTCCATTTGTAAGGAGGATAACGGCCCAGTATTCGATTTGCTGCTGATAGAACTACTTCTAACTTTTGCTTCTGTCCTTCCTCCGACTGAGTCACTTCCGGGACGTCCAATTTCTCGCCAGTCAATTTTTCTATAATCAAAAGTACAGATTGATACATTTCTTAAAATAAATTCTTCAAGCATCATTGTGCTTTCTCATAGAAAGAGCTTTGTTTTCATGAAAAAAAAAAAAAAATCGAGATTTTTATGTCAGGACACTTAAAATTGTCTGTGTGTGTGTATGTATGTTACAATTCCGAAAATTCGAACGATGATAACTCAAGAACCGTTTTGTATATCGAGCTCAAATTTGGCACACAAGACTAGCACCAGACCCTCTTCAACTGTAGCAAATTTCGACAAAATGTGTGCAAAAATGTCGATTTTATGCCGTTTTGAATTTTTCAAAAAAAGGAGGTGCGCGCTCCAACTTTCGTAAAATTTAGTCTACTTTGCTACATAGTTTGTTATAAGAGCAGGTGCACTCAATGTTGTTTGGTATGGAATTTGGCTCGAATCTGTAAAGTGGTTCAAATTTTATGGAATTTTGAAATTTTCATAAAATTGACATTATCGCTCCATTGTAACTTTTGCAAAACTTGAGACAGCGAGCTCAAATTTTGTATATAAATGAAACAATATTCAGCCATTATATATGTATAATTTAGTAACGAGCGGTATGAAATTTATGATTTTATGGAATGCTGAATTATTTTAAAAAATATACGTTGTCACGTTCACTTTCGGAAACGCTCTAATAATAACGAAATAACGGAATAACGAAATAGCAAAAGCAAATTCACAACATGTTTATTTATCTAATTAAAACAAGGATGCAAAGTAGAACCTTGCACATTGCTTCCTCATTATTCTTCGCTTTTTACAAAGCTTCCTCTATGAGGAAGCCCAAAGTGAATAACATACTTTCTCATAGAGGTAGCTTTGTATTTTTTTTTGTGTTAAGGGCTGTTTAGCATTTATAGGATATTTTTTGTCATTTTATAAATTGTCCTGAAGGGCTATTAAATTTTTTGCTAGATTTTACAAATTATCCTGAAGAGCTGTTACACTTTTTAAAAAAATTTTGCTCCATTTTACAAATTATCCTGAAGGACCATTACTCTTTTGAAAAAAAAACTGTGCTTCAATTTATAAATTTTCTAGAAGGCCCTTTATGCTCTTGGAGGATATTTTGTTTTATATCTACATATATTTTATTTACAAATATTATTCAAAAACATGTTCCCTCTTTTTGAGAATATTTTGCTCCATTTTCCAAGATTTCCAGAATATTTTGTAAGATATTACTTAAAAAAAACACACACATACCAATTAAAATAAAAAAATGAATAGCCCATCCCTATTTTATAATCATACCAATTAATTTCTGTAGAACTTGTCCATCGTACAGATCCTCCACAATATCCTTGACAATTATTCTCTGATCCGCAAGTTCATCATTGATCCATTCAATCAGTACAAAAATGAGTTCCTGCAGTTTGGAGTCCTCAAGAGCTCTTGGCTCTATCATGGATCGTTCTTCATTTTCATCCAGTGCATAATCTTCCGGTGGTTTATCCGGATTTGCAGCGTATCCCGGTGAATCAATTGCATACTTTCCTTCTTCCTGTACTTCTTGCACTGCCAAAAAAAAAAAAAAAACAAATTACAGATCAAGTTATTAAGTGTAAACGAGGTCGAAAATGAGGCAATCGTGTTGCTGCCCTTATAAGGGAATTGTTGATTCTGGCTGTACAAAAACTATATGACAATTGATGAACGTTTTTCGATGTATTATTAAAACATTCGATGACTTACCTTCCTTTATTCGTTTTTTACGTCCAAGGGTTCCAATTTTATCCCAAAAACTCTCTTCCTTATCGTCTTTTTTCGCTGAAATCGGGGGACGAGGTGATTTTGGTCTCGGAGACGCCATGACTGCAAGTCCTACGAATTACGAAGAGCAGCTAAACGTCACCATTGAGAATAAACGGCCTTGTATAGTATGACGGAATATCTCATAATGTGTGTTTGTGTGTGTGTAAGGCGTGTATTGTCGATAATGTAGTAATCCTGATCAGCTGTGTACCATTCTTTCTACAAAATTGTTCGTACTAATACGGGAATGCAGAATCGGAATTCTAGCAGGATTTACATAATTCATAAATTTGATTTCTACATAGAACAAAATTGATTTTTTTTTTCAAATTTTCACAAATAATTGTTTAATGTCTGCAGAATATTTTCAAACATGTTTTATCAATTTTTATTTCTACGTGAAGGTGCAAAATTATTTATAAATAATTTAAAATGAATATAAAATTATTAATAATTTTTTAACAACTGTATTTCTTTAAATTTGGATCCACATAAAATTGTTAATAAAATTTCTCATTTCAATACGACAAAATTGTTAATTTTTTTCGTCACTTAAAAAATAAAAAATGTGAGCCCGCTATATGTTAATTTACCAAAGTCATAGTGTGAAATGAATTTTTTCAACATTTTCAAAATCCTGTAAAATTTGAATTTTTTTAGTGGTTTGTACGAACGACTTTTCTCGACGTTTTGAACCATTAATTCGAAAAATCTTTCTTTATGAGGAAGCAATAATTATTAATCATAATTATTCCGTCTAAATTCTATTACTTATATATTTATTAATTTCAATGAATCCACGAACTATAATTAGATTATTATCATTCTACGACTATATAGTAATGGATTAATACTTACCAACTTGCAGTCCCATGGATTCTGACATTTCAGGAATTTTCTCCAGAGTTTTGGATCCGTGAGGATCATTTTCCGGTTTATCTTTAACAGATTTATTATCATGACTAGAATCATGCGCGTCCCCAAACAAAAATTTCGTTTTTCTGTTACAGCCAACAACTTGTGGTTTTTCGGTCTCATTGTCATCAGAATCAGAATCCGATGGTACGGACGGTGTTAAAGGAATTTCCAGTGACGATCGGCGATAAAGAACTCGGGATATCGGCATTTCAATTTCTTCGTAGTCCATATTTTATTTTTTTTAAAATCTATTGCAGCAATAAAAAAAATATTATTGATTATAAGCTATCACGACAGTTTCGTGTGAGCGATCTGATTGCACTGAAGTCTTCGTTACGCCTTTCCATCCTTTTACGTTCCTGCCAAAGGAAGTCCAACATCCGCTAAATGTCGATAAGCGATAAGAAATGTGACGCGGAAATCCTTATAGAATACTTCAAAAGAATTCGAAGAAAGCGCAATTAAAAATACGTCGATATTATGATATATCATTTATTATAAACATATTCCATAGCATTACTAAACAAAATTGTAATACCTAATTAAGGGCGTAAAACAATTGAATAATAAACCATTTCTAATTATATCCTGAACGATTACTAATCACTAATTAATAATTCGCAACTTCTTATGGTTTAATTTCATATAGATATTTATATAAGTATACGCTCGACTGTTTTTGTTCCAAGTGTTCCCTTCGTCTGCCATATATACGCCCAAAAAATATGTACAGTAGAGCCTCGATTATCCGAACTAATTGGGACCGAACTCATTCGGAAAATCGAAAATTCGGATGACCGAACATCAATATTTTGTGAAGGGGGAGAATGTATACGTATAATATAATACATATATATATATATAGTATGTATGTATTTATGGAAAATTAATATTTTTAATATATCATTGTCAGTATATATTATACATTCTGATAAAACCGCCGGACTCTATATAATATGCTATTTTCTTGGGAAAATATCGAGGATTTTTTTCTGTTTCACGACAGTATGCAACGACAAAGTTTGAAACGAACGAAAATTTGGATAAACCAAATCATCGTTCGAATGATTGACATTTCGGATAATTGACGTTCGGATAATCGACGCTCTACTGTATTTGATAAATTTGCATACATATATATATGTGTGTATTTAATATATATATATATATTAAGTTTTAAGGCAGACGAGAGAAACACGTGGAACAGAACCAGTCGAGCTTAAACCCGGTGTTTGGGAACAGCTGAGCGCTCCAAACGGAGCGTTAACGATTTTGGGGTTAATTATTAATAAAAAGAATATTTAACAATGTCGGTGTTAATTCGTTTAGCGGAGAGAAGCGCCGTTCCTGTGCTCTCCAGGCTTTCCAGTTTTGCAGCCAATTACGCGACTGTTAGTGATAAACCAGAGCAGAAAGTAATAGGTTCGTAAGTTCATCATAACCTCTTCATAACAATTTCTTCACACACTGAGAAAAATTCATGTCGTAAAATCCAGACGATATTCAATGAAATTCAAATTTTGCTATATAGTTATTATAATTGTTGTAATAATAAAATCCTAGTTGTCATCTCAGGAAAATATTTACATGTTCTAGAAGACTGTTTATTTTTTTTGTACAATAAATAATTATTTAATTTAATAATAATAATAATAATAGTATTAACTTGTAGCTTATAAAATATAAGTATAAATAGCAATGTATTCTTTTATACTATAGCTCCAATTTTATGTTCTCATTCTTACAGTCGTTTCACTACTCAATTGGTGAATGGAATTTCTAAAAATATAGATTTTCTGGTCCCTGAACTGGAGCAGTATCGATATCTTGTAATCCGTAAAAGATTATTTATATTCAGAATTTTCATATTAATTTTGTTCTGAAAATTTGTTTCATTGTTATGACACACATTGAAATTTTTGTTTTTAACTTCAACCGGATTTTATAAATCATAGACAAAAAATGGTCTCATTTTGTTCAATAAGTAAAAAATCTCATGAAACTGACTGTAGTCAAGGCCAAAATTCAAAAACATTGTAAGCATGAAAAAGAATTTAGTTTTAAAAAAATATAAATATATCTCAAATACATATAATTATCATGACACTACTACTTCCATTAATTATTTATTTATCTTCTATTTATTTTCTCAAAAATCAAAAAATAATAATAGGTTTCTGATTCCTGAATAATATAAGATATTTAAAAAGAAAAAACTCCTATAATTTTGTATATTTGAAACTGGAGATTTTCTTTTTGCATATGCAAAAGAGTTTTAAAAAATGATAAATTGAATGTGATTTTTAATGCAATTTTTCAAATAGATAAAAATTCATAAAACATCTAGACTTTTATTAATAATTGAAATAATTGATAAATTTATTAATAATTCATTGGATAACTTAATTACAGGTGAATTCCGCGTTTTGGAGCTTATCCCTAAGAAAGTCGAGAGAACAAAGTTCAAGATAAAGCATGTTAACGTTCCACCGCCGAGAACTAATCAGATGGCGACCGATCAGGATTGGACTTCGGTCTGGCCAGGACCGCGGACTTTTCATCCTTCTACTGTGCCACTTCCGGTTCGTCAGGGTTATCCTCTGGCGCGAGAAGCTCCTCCGGATAAATATGGCAACGCGGAGTTGATGAAAATTCCGAATTTCTTGCATCTCACACCTCCTGCAGTTAGGAGACATTGCGAAGCTATTAAACAATTTTGTACCGAGTGGCCGCAAGGCTTGGAGACAGAGGAATTGTGTGAAAAACATTTTCCCCTTGAAGTAATAACAAGCGATTATTGCTATGCCGGTCCGAGCATCAGAGATCCACTCGCGAGGATCGTCAGCATGAGAATCAAATTTTCGGTTCTTAAGCTCGATACTCACGCAAAAGATAAATTGCTAAGACTCTTAGGCGATCGATACAATCCGGAAACTGATGTTATTACCATCACCGCTGATCGATGCCCGACTAGGAAACAGAATTTAGAGTACGCAGAATATTTGCTCACCGCCGTCTATAACGAGTCTTGGGTAAGACAATCACAATTCTGAAAAACTGAAATTATCTGTTACAAAATTTACGATTTTTTAATGCAAATTTGCCATTTAAATAAAAAATGTACTACCATGCATGAGAGTTGGGCAGCAAAAATTACTTGAGTAAAAAATTACTGCTTTAATTACAATTACTTTCAGTAATTGTATTGGATTTCAAATTAAATAGTATCCAACAGTATCCAAATATAGATACATCAAGAAATCCCATAACGTTCAAACCAACTCTTTTTGTTTATTTATTCCTTTACTTATATGATATTACTATTTTTTAATTCCATACCAATATGATACGGAATTTTTATTACTATTGTATTATATTGCTATTTTTTAAATTCCCTACCAATATGGTACGGAATTAAAAATTAGAATTAAAAATAATAGTATGAAATTGTATAAACATTGCAAATAAAAAAAAAGTTTTAACAATGAAATTGATAAAAAGTGAGCCGAAAATAAATTCAATTGAAAAAGGAATTACTTTCAGTAATTGTATTGGATTTAAAATTAAATACAATTACGTTCAGTAATTGTATTGGATTTCAAATCCAATACAATTACTGATCGTAATTTGAATACATTTGAAATCCAATACAATTACTTTCAGTAATTGTATTGGATTTCATATTAAATACAATTACATTTTGTAATTGTATTGGATTCCAAATTAAATACAATTACAGTTTGTAATTGTATTAGATTTCAAATTAAATACAATTACTCCCAGTAATTGTATTGGATTTTTAATTAATTACAATTACTTCCAGTAATTTGTATTTTGTAATTTTCCATTACAATTTTGCCCAACTCTGCCATGTATATACTTTACTTAGAAAAAATGATGCTACAATTTTGATGTATTCATAATTGCCAAAAATTGCGGTTTTTTATAATTGTAAAAGATGATTAACGTTTTGTCATTATTTCAGCGTGTGGAGCCATGGGAAGCAGAAAAAACTTTAGCAGATATGGAGTATTACGATTGGGATAAGCACGAGAGTCGCAAGACTCTTGTAACGATTCGCGCATGGCCAAATCCTCCGGAAGATCTCGACTACGAGACGATTCCTCACGCAACGGAATACAAAATCGCAGTTTCCGATCTCATCAACAACGGCGAAGATCTTCACTCGATAAACAAATATAAAGAAGCCGTGAAAAATTTGTTACATCTCAAACCCAAAGATGATAATTAAATAAAATCCACATCTAGATTCGTTGTAATACGTTATTTCCCTGTACAGAATAATCAATGTCTCGTAATAAAAAATAAAAAAGGAGCCTAAGTGCCGGTTGTTTAACTGTAACTAGCGTTATCTAGACTGCAAAGATTAAACCTGTCCTCTATCTAAAGACGCTGTCATGGTAAAACATGCGCGCAGAAATTCGTCACGCAGGAAGCACCCAAATTGTCTCATAGATTCAAGTGTAATCGAGAAGCTCGTGGCGTAGCAACCAAGTGGAGCGACACCGAGACAATAGGCCAATTTTACAGACAGTATATATGAGCAGGAAAATCCAAAACCACGAGAATCGCTGTTTAGAAGCCGTTTCGCGATCGGTGATTTTACGAAGATGGAAAAATCTTCGGTGTTTGAAGCATTGGAAATATAGCGGAGAGACATTCAGGTAATTGCCTAGAATAATTGAAAATATTTCTGAATTCAGGATTGAATAATCTTTACGAATTTGTAGTCGGAACATTATTTTGAAAACATTCTGAGATAACTTTTTTGTTCTACCTTAAAAACTAAACATTTAAGAAAAAAATCTCTGCGACTAGAGGGAAGTTCATGAAAAATCATTAAAAGGCGGCATCGACGTAAATAATGAGCGAAAAATTATCGAAATGATATACGAAAAATCTTCTAATCTTTTTATTATTATGTATTCAATTCTTATGCGTCGTTGAAAATAGTATAAATGATTATTCTTTTATCAATCGAATAAAAAAAATATTTATAACGTATTGATCGAAATCGGTTATTTTTTTACTACAGAAATATGCGGCGATTCCACTTGCTCGCTTTTCTGTGCTTTACGCTCGTCGCGAGTAAAATTCAGGGCAATGGAATTTATCCGGCAAATTCCTCGGATGATTTCTATCCGATCATCGCGTCAGTGTTCCATGATGTGCCGACCTGCAGGAATCTGCCGATCTGTCGATTTGTCGAGAGATTCAGAACCGACAGAAAGGCTCGAGCTTCGCCACTCGATTCTGCTCCTGAATATCAAAGCAAAGGCGAAACGGGAGTAGAAGCTCGGAGTTATTATAGCGGATACAGCGGCAGTCCGATGACTCCAGCATTATACCCGTGAGTTTTTTCTTTGCAACAGACTAAATAAATCTATATCCCAACTAAATTGCAATTATGAGGGTTTTTTGTGACAAACAATTAATTAGATTTCATCTAATTAATTTTCTATTCTATATTCTATTTTTTTTAAAAATATTTTATATTTTTTATATGATATATTAAATTTTTTATATTTTTATAATCTATTTATAGTAAACAAAAAAGAATATAGAATAGAAAATTAATTAGATGAAATTTAATCTATTCTATATTCTATTTTTTATTCTATTCTATTTTTTTGAAACTTTATTTTCCCTTTGAATAAAGTGAGTTAAGTCTAAAAAGATTTTTGTCTTAATTTTGTTTATGGGACGAAAAAATAGTAGTAAAAAATGGCAGCCTTAAAAATATGAAGTAGTTGATTTTTTTTTCGCAGTTTGCTTAATTATTGAAAATAAGAGAATATACGTTTTTGTGGTGATATCTAAAGAGTGAATGATAGAAAATACCATAGAATTTTTACGAAACAACTTGCTTTACTACCCCGTACGATTTTCCCGTTTTAGGGCGATCGATACGGTGAGCGTACTCGCATCTCTGGCATTCCTTGCGTTTTTGCTTCACTCATTTGCATCGTTGTTCGATCGCTCAAGATCTATACTTCCATCAATCGTAAGCAATCGTCAAGCATCCGGAAATCGCGAAGTTCCAGATCCTATCAAGCTCGTGCTGCGAGCGTTGGACGAATACGTGAGTCGTGCAGACTACAATAAATCATAAAATTTTCCAAAACTCAACAATATTTTTAAATTTCAGGATATTTTAAGCAACAATGTTGCGGCTGCAGAGGAAAAAGGTGGGAGCAAATCTGTACGTTGATCGATTATATCCAGCTTTTAAAATATCATCGTATTACGTATAAATAAATATTTCAATTGCTATATTCATCAAAACGTTACAAAGCATTAGTTTTATTAAAATACAAAATCTATAATATCGCTCTCTGTCGTTATAGTTCTCACGCATTAAGTGAAAAAGCGTGCATTTTTTAATATATATATATATAATATAAACATATCTTATAAAATATGTCGAATTTATTTCTAGTCTTCGTTATCGTCAAGCCCGCTTCCTACTTTTTTTTTTATATAAAACAATATCGAATACACAACGTGAATGGAATTTCACTACAAACAATTCGGCGATTGACGAAAATACGTGCCAATTCGTGGTGGTGTCAAATAACATGTCTCTTTTTTTTATCATTATAATTGTCATTTTTATCCTGACTCTTACTTAAAGTAATTTCGTCAGCATAATTCAGGCTATCGTTCAATTATCCGACTGATGTCTAGCGTCAGGGGATGGCAAATTTTCGACGTGTAATCGGACGTATCAGTAATTTCGATTTTTGTTTTGTTACCGTTTTTATTTCTCTTTGCAAACTACGCTTTTATTCAGTCCTATAGGTTTTTGCAAAGAGGACACGCGGTTTTTTAAATCATATTTACAGACCTCACTGGGTGAACGACATATCAAATGGATCATTCTACGCATTACGACGTTCGATTACTTCCTACCAAGGAACTCTAGCGGATGGCGTAGTTGTGGCGTGTCTGGAAAGCAAAGATTTCTATTTAAATTCCAAACTGAGATTTTTTTTTCACCGATTGTAAAACAAGCGTGCTATTAAATTAATACGCATCGTTTTCCGCTGCCCAGATATTTCTAGCGTTACCAATCGGTGAATTTAATCCTCTTAAGCAGAAAATCTTTTTTCCAATTGTTTAATAAAATATATAGATTTTTTAAATTAAATTCGCGACTTAATGAATCATTTTATTATTACTATTATTATTATTATTATTATATTCTACATGGCAAGGTAAGGTAACAAATTAGATCTAATCCTAGAACGAGAAACTGACCAACATTATCATTAATGTCACCAACGATTCATATATTCAGTGCTTTAAAAAAATATGATGAAATTGCGAAACAATTTATTCTCTTTAGTATCTAGTTTTGATCTTATTACAACTATTTCGTCTAATATCCGTTATAATGTATATTGTTCTCTTTTTTACCCAGTCGAGGTTGAGAACGCTTTCCAAGTTTTGAATGAATTAAGTCGAATAGTTTTAAAAAAGTGAAACAATAAAATAAACATTGCATCCTGTTATAAAAATTACATGAATTATAATGACACTGACTGTAATTTGCCTGTGTTTAGAGACAAACTTGATCGTACTATTGTAAAAAATATATATAAATATAGAATTTTTTTGCACATATCGTGTATTAAATTAATTTTAACATACAAGCGTGTTGAAAAATTGAATTACTTGTATGACAAACACGTCTTTTATAACGAGTTTAGTATACTAATAATTTCACACCGTGCTTGTTCATGAAATATAACATACCAGTTTATGCATAAAAACTAGAACATTAAATTTCAATCATATTTTTTTACAGTCCACAAAACTCGTGTAAAAAAATTGTAATTTTGTATTTTTTTTCGAATTACCCTGATTTCTGAATGATTTGCACATGACTGCAACTCACTTTGGTTTCACTGCATTTTTCTGATAGGGATGTGCGCCGACAAGTCCTCGTCTCTCTTTGACCCTTACGACTTTGTTACAGAGCGTGCCATCCCCGGAAGCGCTATCGAAAGTTGCATTCGTCAATTGCGGCAAGAGTTTCAGTCTATCAGTCTTGAGTTTATTGAGAATAGCGATGCTTTTAGCGCTCATCACAGACTTAGTGTTATTAGTTCCAACTTTATTTTCCTTGCCAGTCGATGCCGTAGAATTGATCGGCAGTTTTTGCTTCGGCGAAATTTTTCTCGGTTGTTTAACGGGCGTTCTATTGGTCCCTTGATTTTTGTCGCTTAGCGTTCGTTTCTTCGTCTTAGTTTCCATGAGATTAAAAGTATTGTTCAAAGCTTTGGGATTAATGGCTTCGATAGTGTTGGCAACTGGAACCGCAGGTTCTTGGACAATTTTATTGGCTGCATTTTCGTCCAAAGTCATCGTTGAATTTAACGAAGGCGGTCCAATGATGTGAATTTCCGAATCTTTCGTCGGTGTCGCGTCGAAAGTTGTGCTGAGTGGACAAGTCGTTTTTGGCTCAAGATTCTTTTCCTCATCGTCGAGATAAGGCGCGGAGTAAATTGGCATTTCGCTGTTAAGCGGATCTTCCAATTCTGCGGTACTGAGACAGATGAGAACGTAAAAATCGCCGGGGGAATATTTCTCGATGTCAGAATCGGCCCATTTGATGTTACGAACGCCCTCGAGCGATTTAACAAGATGTTTGAATTCCTGCGTCATTGTATCAGTCATCACGCCGTATCCTTGCATGAGAGTGTAATAATTTTGTAGCGTCAAGCTCATAGTTCGTACAATATTGTCATGAGATTGCATCTCGCATTGCTGAAGACTACAAACTTTTCTCACGTGTTCGTACTGCTGTTGGCATCGTATTTTCTCCACTTCGCAAATGTGCAAAGCGCATTTTTCCTTCATTTTGTCGGTGAATTTTTTCGATCTTATCGACACGTTGAGCGCCTCAATTTGCATTTCCACAGCCTGCAATTCGTTCCAAGCCGCTTCCATTTGTACTTTAACGACGTCGCGTTGCCGTTTAAAATACTGAAGCGATTTGTTGACTCGAGATTTTCCGCTAGCGTTTTGTTCCTCCTGGGAAATTGCGCCGACTGTTGCTGTGAGATTTTGCAATCTTCTGTCCGCAGCAATTTTGTACTGTATTCGACAGCAAAGGATTTTGTCGGTGCTTTGAAGCCCAAGAATTTTCTCGTTAAGTTGTCCTTTCATTTTGTAGAGTTCGACGATCTTCTCGCTAATTTCCACAAATTCTTTGTCGAATTCCTCGGTCCTCGTTTCTTTGGGAATTGACGGTGAGCCTTGTTCGGATGGTTTGCTTTCCAAACTCAAGATCCTCTGCTTTAACATACTATTTTCCTTCTTCAGCTCCTCCACCATTTTAATATACTCGGTAACATGCATTTGGCACGATATTATGTTCTTCTTAACGTTCAATTTTATTTTCTTCGCTCTATTCGCGTACCTAAGCGTGTTATAAGTGTCCTCAAAGCTGTAACTCGAAGGTCCTATGTTCGCGATCATAACTGTGTGACAATTACCGCCCAGTGAATCTTTCAGCAAACGCGTTAATTTTGAATCTCTGTAGGGAATGTGTTTTATTCCATCGGCAAGATTGTTGATGCAATTGCCGAGTGCAAGAAGAGATTTATTGATATTAGCGCCTTCTTTGAATCGCGCGCCTTTGCAACCAGTCGCTGAAGCTCTTTCAGAGCCCGCCAAATCGATCATCGACAATTTAACGTGTTTTTTCTGACTATCAATTTTGTTAGTTATATTAACGTAAACTTGAAAAACCGCGTGACTTCTGCTGCTCTCTTCATTGGCGTCTGTCGGATGCTGCGTTCGATTTTTATTTCCCCGAGCTAAAAGTGTGAGAAGTTCGTCCGGACTGTGAATTGTGATGATTTTAAGCCCCGCAACTATAATTCCATGCCTACCATCATCCCTAATAGCTAAAGGACCCGATTTGTGCAGCAAATCACAGACATTCTCGTTGTAAACTTCAAGATAAGTGACTCCGAGATCAAAGTCTCTGTCTTCGCTCTGAGCTTGTATTTGAGCAAAAAGTTCAGCCATAGTTCTATACGTTATGCCTGGATCATCCTCGCGACCCAACATAGTGTGAGTTTTTCCAGCGCCTGTTGCGCCATAAGCAAAAACAGAGCAATTGTAACCATCAAGGAGACTCGTAATTATGTCTTTCGTAGTTCCCTCAAAAACTTCATTGTTCGAGCAGGACATGTCGAAAACCCTGTCGAACATAAATTGGAGCTCCTTGTTTTGTTTTTTCAATAAATCGCGACCTTTTTGCGCGACGCCGCGATAGAAAAATGGATTTTCCTCCTCTTTTGGATCAAAGATTAACATTTTGTCATCAACGACTTTAATGACCGTTCGATAGTTGTCCTGCTGCTCTCGTTCATTGTGAGGACGCACACGAACGATAACACGGATGCTGGTTTGAGATCCACTCTCACTCTGTCCAGCATTTGCTGTGCTTGAACTTGTGCTTGGTTTTAAAGTAGCTACGCCACCGGATAAGCGTCTTTTGCCGAATCTTCGTACCTTGCTTGGCGAGAAAGCCTTTTCGAGATCTCGCTTGTTAAACACCATTGTGAGAGGCTCCGAGTGACTAAAAATACAAAAAAAAAACGTGTAAATGAGGCGTCGATCCCTTAGAGTGAGTGACAGTTTCATTCACGTCGTAAACACGAGTTTTAAGATTTTTGTAATTATTCACTAGAAATAAAACTCACCTTTTTGTTGGTTCTTCTTACTCTAGATCGAGTGGATTAGGGGATGGAATTGTCGACACAGAAATCACGGAAACGTTTGGTAAACAAGAATAAGCACGCAACAGCGTCCACAAGCATCGCAAACCGTTGGCGTTATGCCGTGGGAACTTGAAATTCGAAATTTTAATTGGGAACGCCTCGTTGGTGGCGCCACTGTCGCTAGATGCGCGCGGCAGATGTTGGAAACAATATATGACGCGTGAATGTTTATAAACATTGTGCAGTTAGTTTGTTTTCACGATTAATATGACAAAGAAGTGTTAGTTCGTATTTCGACTTGTAGTTTTGGTTTTTAAATATTATAAAAGTTGACTTACATTCGGACAGAGCGTAGTTTATAATATTTCCTATATATTTCGAATGTCGCTAGATGCGCGTGGTCGCTGTTGGAAACAATATATGCAGTTAGTTCCAGTTTACGAGGAATACAATACCGAATACCGTGTTGTTGTAGTCTTATTTCGTATTTTGTACTTGTACTTTTGGCTTCAAAGTAGCATAAAAACTGCCGTTTTCTTGAGCATCATGGCCATAATGACGGGAAAATAGCACTGTTGTTTTCGTACACTTTAATATAGGTGCGGTTTTGGTCATAATAACAGAAAAAATTACGGAAAAAATTAATAACAAATGCATGTTTTTCTACTGATAAACTTACATTATCACAATAACAAAATCACCATAAACGAAATGTAGAACAATCTACCAATAAATCCAGCCAATGACCATCGCCCGAAGTAAAACGATAGCCAATCGCTGAGCTCGTAATCGCGCGCGCTACGAAAGAACATTCGAATCTCATTAGTGCGATAAACAAAATTTCGGTGTGAAAGTTTAATAACAAATGCGTGTCGTTCTACTAATAAGCTGCTACATTATCTCAATAACAAAAATGCCATAAACTAAATGATCAAGAACTTCGAATCAGATAGTATTACAATCACAAATAAATCCAGCCAATCACGACCGCCCGAAGTAAAACGGTAGCCAATCGCTGAGCTCATATTCGCGCGCGCTACAAAAGAACATTCGAATCTTATTAGTGCGGTAAACAAAGTTTCGGTGTGAAAGGTTAATAACAAATGCGTGTCGTTCAACCGATAAGCTTACATTATTGCAATAACAAAAGTGTCGGTGTTACGCCATTACATCCATTTACCAGTGTTTACTGATCTTTCGACAATCCGGAAGCGAAACGATCATCGATACGTGAGTAAAAAAAAAAAACGTTACCACAGTTATCTTTTGCGGGGGTGAGAGGAGTGATAAGCCACGAGACAAGCACGTACTATAGATAAATCTATTCGCAAAGAACGTCAATTCCTCTATTGACGCTCGCACTCGTATTGAATAAAGTACAAATTGCGTAATCGCGACTTATCGCACGATCTCGCAAGAAAACATAGCGATTATTCACTCGTGTGAATGCGACTGTCAAGTTCCATTATTATTCGGCTGCAATTGAAGCCGCAAACATTAAAGTTCACTATAACCTGAAGGTTATTTATCCTCTTCGGAGTATATATAATTTATTCCTTTGAGAAGCACGAAGATCATCAAGACGTCGTCGACAAATGCCAATTAACGTCTAATCGTTATCAGGCCAACGAGGATGATAAGTTTATCAGCATGTACGTTGACTCGGAAGCATCATAACCGCCTTTCTTGCCGTATTCGCTGACGCGTCAGCATGTCGTATTTTTTGTGTGTGCCTCTACTCGAAAAACGTCGCACGCTTATTATTACCAATATAATAAAGTTCGCCAGATGATTTTACGAGTAAATTGTCACGATGATCGTAAAAATGTTAGTGAATCATCAAAACGCGGTGCGCGTAGGTTCCGCTGTGTTTTACGGCGTTTCCTCGCTGCTAATAACAGTCGTGAACAAAACTGTGCTAACATCTTACAACTTTCCGTCTTTTCAAGTGCTGGGAATAGGACAAATGCTCGCGACGATAGTTGTTCTATTCGTCGCGAAAAAAATGAGTTTCGTTGATTTTCCGAGCTTGGAAAAATCGACTTTTGTGAAAATCTGGCCTCTGCCGATGATCTACATAGGAAATATGATATTCGGACTTGGTGGCACTAAACAACTCAGCTTACCGATGTTCACCGCTCTCAGAAGATTTAGCATTCTTATGACGATGATCGCAGAATTTTATATACTCGGAGTCAGAGCCAAAACTTCGGTGCAGCTGAGCGTTTATACTATGGTCTTAGGAGCGATTGTTGCAGCTTCCAACGATCTCGCCTTCAATTTGGAAGGCTATATTTTCATTCTGCTGAGCGATATCTTTACAGCCGCTAATGGTGTTTATATGAAGAAAAAATTGGACTCCAAGGAACTTGGCAAATATGGGCTAATGTATTACAACTCGCTCTTCATGGTTTTGCCGGCTTTCGCTATTGCGTGGTACACCGGCGATATTGATAAGGCGAGGAACTACAAGGATTGGAGCAGTTTTATGTTCATCGTTCAATTTGGACTCTCCTGTGTTATGGGCTTTGTTCTATCTTACAGTGTTATTTTGTGCACCCTTCACAACTCTGCCTTGACTACCACGATAATTGGGTGCCTCAAGAATATTTGTGTTACCTATTTAGGAATGGTCATTGGCGGTGACTACATTTTCTCTTGGCTCAATTTTGTTGGACTCAATCTCAGTGTCATAGGCAGTCTTGTCTACACTTGGGTGACTTTCAGGAGAAAAGAACAGGCAGAAGCCAAATACTCGCCATTGAGAGAATTGCCCATTGGAAAGGTCGAATCTGTATGATCCTTCGGTGCCATTGTAAATTATTTGGAGTCGACGTGTAATATTTTGTACTCTCGGTTGAAAACTGTACGAATGCTATAGACGACAATTTGCAACAGGGAGATTCAAAATAAGTATTAAAGTTGACCAAAATTTGCTCTGCAAAAAATCTAACTAAAAATTTTTGCTATTAAAAGTAAAAGCGAAAGATCAAAATTGCGCAATAGTAAAAACTGTGAAAATGTTGATATCTAGAAAAAATTTTAGTCAGGCCGTTACTCAGTAAAAGTTTCTATACTTATTCCGAATCATCTTGTATCTTATATGTAATATTAATCTTTATTAATTTTGTACATAGACGAGATTGGACAAAATCACTTTTTGTTTTTTAAGTAACATGAATTTGCTATTTATTTTTCCATGTAATTATCTACTTTAGTTGATGAAATTGGAGATTGAATTTGCAGTGAATTTATTGTTGTATAATTCGTATTATAACGTATTATTGTAATTATTTATAGAAATGCAATAAAATCGATTTTGTCCAATCATGATATCGGGAGATATGGAATATTACATTGCGTGTAATTAGTGCCATGTCTGATTAGAATCAAATAGTTCCTATGAGACGAATAATTGTATATTGTAAATACACGTATAGTTAAAGAAACTAGCGAAAATTATCGGGACCAGTGCAGTTTTCAATCGAGCTAAAAGCGCACGTTTATACAGCTTATGTACACTGCGAACACAAAAAATGTATTATTCCGTGGTTGATACCAAAGCAGAGTTACCTACGGCCATAACGGGCGATGAAATGGATTTGGGCAATTAAAAATTTTATTGATTTTTAAAAAAAATTAGAATAAATAACCAAAATTTTTGTTTTTATAATAAAAATAAATCAGGATAAATGCCCAATTTTACTTTAAACCCGAAGCCGCAAAAGTCGCTCTTCATTCAGGCCAAATAATTTAATAGCTTAATTTAATAATTGTACTATAAACGCTTGATTTATTTAAAAAATTATATAAAAGCGTTGTATTTGTCGATAAAAAAATGTGTGTGTGTGTGAGTGAGTGTACAGAATGTACAAAAACAAAAATGAAAAATAAATGTTAACAATTTGACAGTGAGATACGACGAGTCATTATCCTCGATCGGTTTCAGGCAAAATCGTCGCTCGACGCTTCTCCACCAACGATGGATTCGTTCAGGACTTCACGAAGCATCATGTACAGCTTTCGAAACTGCAGCGCACTGTGCTTACTGCTGGTGCAGCTGCGCTTTCACTGGCAGACCCTTTTCGGGCCGATATGATCGCGTGTCTCGGTGAAACTACCGGAGGAAATGCGCTTTCTCACTGTCTTCATCACATGCAATCTTCATCGGAGGGTCAAAGAATACTCTCCGAGAGACCTCGCATTAATACTTCGACCATCAAGTTGACTACTCTTAAAGATTTACCGGAGGGCACGCTTGGAAAGACTTATCACAACTTTTTGGAAGTCAATGTAAGAATACCGCTTAATGGGTTTGCTTAATCTTGAAGCCTAAAAAACTGGTTGACTTCCAATATTTTTTCTGATGAGAATATTTTGACGACGAGCTCGAGATTTTACACTCAATTAAAATACATAATCTTGGAAAGGTCGAGTTTTTTTTTTAATTAAAAAATAATGATAAAAAATGGAGTTATCTTTATTTTTAGAAAATACTGATGAATAATCTATTTGACCGATTAACTTCAAATTCGGACAGAGTATAATTTATTTATAACATTTCCTATAGTGTGATAAGGATACTTTTTTGAAATTATGACAATCATGAAAATGGCAAGTTGTAGAATATTTTTTTCTTATTTTCGCTCAAAATAAAATACTCAATAAGCTAATAATTTATTATTAACAAATGGACAAACATTTCAAAAATTTATCCGGCCGTATGATATTAAATGTCCTAAACTACGCTTTCACCGCATTTGAAGCGAGTCGAACGGATGGAATATTCGGTACTTTGTTTAAATAATAATAACTTTATTGTTTATGATTGTTTTCCAGTTCTGAAAAATCTCAAACTCGACGAGACTATGTATTAATTGTTTGTAAAATCCCGATCACGTTATCCCAATACCTTCATCAGAATAAAATATAACAATATTAAAGTCATCTTTTGTTTTGGTTCTCAAGCTTTTGCAGATCCTTGAAAATCGCGAAGGTCCCCTTAGTAATCGAGAGCGTTGCTGTTTGAGTGATCCAATTGTTTTCAGAAAGTAACACCCGACTCCAGAGATCACGTTAAATTTGTCGACGATATCGAATTAGCCTACGTGATGCAACGATACAGAGAAGTTCACGATATATTTCACGCAGTACTTCTGATGCCCACTACGATGCTCGGTGAAGTTACTGTTAAGTGGGTGGAAGCTCTACAAACGCGATTACCAATGTGTCTTAGCGGCGCAATTTTCGGGGCACTCAGACTTCGGCCGAGGTACTTTAAAAATTGAAATAGACAGCACAGGAATAGGAAGTTAAATGACTACTTTGCTAAATTATTGGCGAAAAAAAATCAGATTTGATAAGACATTGACAATAATTCTTAGCAATTATAAGTCCTTATTATTATAGAGAAAATATTTGCAATTATTTTGCCAGGAGAATCATTTTTATGGTTGTTAAAATTAAAGTGGTGAAATTAAATTAAATTACTATTTCGCTAAAATATTAGTGAAAAAAAAATTAGATTTGATAATTCATTGACAGTAATTCTTAGCAATTATAAGCCCTTATTAGTATAGAGAAAATATTTGCAATTATTTTGCCAGGAGAATCATTTTTATGGTTGTTAAAATTAAAGTGGTGATATTAAATTAAATTACTATTTCGCTAAAATATTACTGAAAAAAAAAATCGGATTTGATAAGACATTAACAATAATTCTTAGCAATTATAAGTCCTTATTATTATAGAGAAAATATTTGCAATTATTTTGCCAGGAGAATCATTTTTATGATTGTTAAAATTAAAGTGGTGAAATTAAATTAAATTACTATTTCGCTAAAATATTAGTGACAAAAATTCGGATTTGATAAGACATTGACAATAATTCTTAGCAATTATAAGTCATTATTATAGAGAAAATATTTGCAATTATTTTGCCAGGAGAATCATTTTTATGGTTGTCAAAATTAAAGTGGTGAAATTAAATAAAATTACTATTTCGCTGAAATATTAGTGAAAAAAATTCGGATTTGATAAGACATTGACAATAATTCTTAGCAATTATAAGTCATTATTATAGAGAAAATATTTGCAATTATTTTGCCAGGAGAATCATTTTTATGGTTGTCAAAATTAAAGTGGTGAAATTAAATGAAATTACTATTTCGCTAAAATAGTAGTGACAAAAAGTCAGATTTGATAAGACATTGACAATAATTCTTAGCAATTACAAGTCCATATTATTATAGAGAAAATATTTGGAATTATTTCACCAGAAGAATCATTTTTATGGTTGTTAAAATTAAAGTGGTGGAATTAAATTTATTATCCAATTTTATGAAGTTTTTTAATCCATGTATATTGAATTTAATCTATGAGAAATATTATATGTAACAATAGCTAAATTCATGAGGTTCATAGTAATTTTCCATATCGACAACAATAAATATTACCACTTCTGGAAAACACTTCATAAAACAGGATATTAATTTTTATTCAGACTTTTCACAGTGTTAATTTTACAGGCAGAGGAAATTGTACGTGGATCATCATCTTCCGTGGGCTTTGAGTACTGGAAAAAATGCGGGTTTCTTGTTAGGCGTGTATTTTGAAGAACGTTGGGAGCAACCGCTTGAGGATTTTCACAAAGAAATGAATATTACGCCTCTCACCTCTTAATTTAAAGTAACTCAATACTCGATAGTCGTAGACGTAGTCTTAAAGGATCTAAGGAATTTTTTTATTATTTAATCAAAGATTTAAAAGTTCACTCGTACACAGTATAACAATTTTTATTGATTATAACACTGGAAATATTAAGAATATAATTTTTAATGAAATACGATAATACGCATTACATCGTCGGTAATACGATAAGGTGGTAGGTATAGAACTACGAATCATTGGCTTTTATTTTTGTTATTTTTTTGATAAAAATTGATATACTACATATACTTCAAGGTAGCTTGTATAAATATCACTTGGAATTCATAATAAACTAATATCTTCATTATTTTGTTGTTCTTGCATCGTCATCTGCGTAATTTAAAACTGATAGAGCGATGCCGCATGTAATTAATTGGCGTATCGATATGTACAAACTACAAATGAAAAAATTCACTGGCTTTCAACGAAGCGAATAATTACATAACAAAGAGCTCCATCTCACCTCAGAGCGAATAGGTAAACGCCATCCACGATATAACTGGAGCAATATCCATTATTATTTCCGAAAATTGATTGTCGTTTTGGAGATTACAGATTAAATCAGACTCACCGCAAAAAGCAAACGCGCGATGCTAATCATTGTAAAGTGATATTTTTTTGTTTGTTTTCTTCCTCGTGGCACAAGATATACCGAGTCGAAGAAACGCACACCCCGATATACTTACATAGTCAAGGAAAGATTAAATTTCGTTATGTTTTTTACTTTTCGTTTTTTTCTTCTCTTCACATGCATTCTTATCGCAATAAAATCGATTGCATTTCTCTTTTTTTGTTTTTCATTTTTCGTGGTACACTCACTTAGTCGTTAATTGTAGTCTAATGTAACAATAAATGTTCGTTTACTTCGTGATTTTTTTTCTTTAATCTTTTCTTTTTTTTTCTTACTATCAGATTGCACTTTTGGAGTATGATAAAATGTGTTGTTATTTTTTTTTCTTTTTCGTATGATATTCCGACAAAATAGTCTTTCGTGGCTAACGATATTCTTTGGTATACACACAGATATTTGAAAAAACGAGCGCGCACACACTCAACTTGAGATTTGTCATATTTTTGAGGCAATTTTGTCAATTAATTTGTCAGCAAGTTGCGTGCGATTGCACTGACGTTCGCCAAGTATCGTTAGAGGTAATTTACAGAGGATTGCTTAATTAACTACTTTTTTTTATACCGTACATTTACATTCGTTATCGTTCACGAGGTTGCTTTATCGATTTTTAATAATATATATGAGGCATTCCACACCAATTCAGCCATTCAAATCTTCAAAATCTGGAAAACCCTCCGAAAATAAATTGTTGTACTTACCAACACTTTAAAAAAAAATTCTCCGAGCTTCATATGATAGAAAATATTACAATCTAATCTCTGTTCAAATTTGAAGTGAATCGCTCGAATAGATTTATTCGGCAGCATTTTATTTAAATAATTATTATTTTACTAAAGAATAAATAAATAAAAAATTACACGAAATTTATTTGTTTATTTATTCTTTAGTAAAATAATTATTATTTGAACAAAGGCCGAATAAATCTATTCAAACGATAATTATAGTTATCGCTCGAAAAATCGTTAAAAATAATTATAGTTATTAAAAAATAATAATTATTATAAAAAAATAATTATAGTTTTTTTAAGTGAGAAGAAAAAAGTATTTTCTTTTTTTATGCAGTTCAAAGCAAATGTAGATCTTAAATTTAGTATTTAAATCGCTAGTAATTATTATTATTGCGAGATTTTGAACATTCGATTGGCTGAATTGGTGTGGAATGCCTCATATTTATATTTATATATTTTTAAATATATATATATATATATGTATCTATATATTATTCGAATGATAGGTGCGAATGAGGAATTGGTAAAAATGAATATGATTTTAAACGAAGATATGATGTGTGGATCACGCGTAAGCCGGAACAATGATCTATCGTCGCTATACACAGAACGAAGGATCCGGCCACGTCTATATATATTTTGTTTTTTTAAATATGTATTCCGCGAGGACTAATAATCTTATTTGGAGATTGACTCGACATTGTTTTTTTTTCACAGAGACGATTTTTCGACGTCTCACTTTGATATTGACTGGATGATTTAAACGATTAAAAATTCACAGACCTAGCAACGTTTGTCCACAAGACGATTGACGCTCCGTCTGGAAATTCGTCTCATCGATATTAATCGATATACAGATAACGCTTGACACCGATTATCAAAATCCCTTACGTACTTATTATAATCATCGTCGTCGTTAATTCTTACACGTTTACACACTTACAGGGTGAAGGTAAACCTAGTTGAGCATAAGTTAGTGGCCAGAGCATCCCTTCGGGGGGTTGTTTTTTTCTATACTTAACTCGAAGAGAATTTTATAGATAAAATGAATATAAATTACATAATTACATTTTTTGATGCAGGACCACAAACGTAAAATTCAATTTGTCTTTTGAAATAAATAAAAATTAGGAGAAATATTAAAGATTATAAATGTAATACTGAATGGTGCTTACTTTTAATAATACTATGTACACAAAAATCACGTTGCGTTTATCCAATAATAAATAATTCTGACTACTGGTTTAAATTAGTAAGCGAATTAAATATTTTTTTGTTCTTGTTTTTTTTAAACTCGAATCAATGCTTTTGGATAAAATTCTCTCCTCGCTGATATTGCAGTATACTTGTCCGTTAGTGTGTCTGAATTTTTGAATTTCTTGGTTTTGTTTTGGGAGGGCACGCAAATTTACAGGATGCTGCATAGCTGATTGTAATCGTTTTGGTCCACGCCGCTCGAGCGTTTTTAGTTACGCGATCGTTTCAATCGAAACCCAATCTTTTGAGGAATAGATGGATCTCCTCAAATGTGGGCCTCTCCTCGGCGTGCTTGCTCCAGCATTTGGTCATCATGTGGTAGAGGTCTCTGGAGCATGAGGGCGGCTGAGAAAGTATGCGTGGTTTGCTCTTACTGTCCATCGAATTACCGTGATACCACCTGCTGCAATTTTCCAAAACTTGTTCCGACGTCATGTCGGAAAAGGGAAGTTCCTCGCAGTGGGTCAAAACTTCCCAGACCGTCGTAGCATAGGACCAAACGTCAGCTCTGCAGCTTTGTTTGCTCTAGTAAACAAAAAAAAATACATTGTTCAATTTTGGCTTCGTAATTTTTTTTAAATATAGAAATAGTACATTACGTTACAAGGGAGGGAAGTGCAACTTTTCACCGAGAGCGAAGTTTGATGCTCCAGCGAAGCGAGGGTAGAAATTCACACGAGGTGAAACGTTGCACCCCTCCCATGTAATGTATTATACTTTTCTCCCGGTTTCGCTAAAAAAATAACCACATTTCGTGTGTGCATCAAGGACGGAGAATAAGCTCATTTTTAACAAATGACGACACGCATGCGTAGTACGGCTTTTATTACTCTCGCGCGGGCAGGAATGAGCTGATTACCTCCCTTGGGAGGTAATGAAAGTGGACTGCGCATGCGTACGTCATTCGTAATAAATGAGCGATTTCCCGCCCGCGTTGCGGACACGAAGGGGGGTTATTTTAGCGGAGTCGGGAGAAAACGATTTTTTTTGCTCCCTGAACCAAAAGTACCCTCTTCCGGGCCGCATTTCAGGCCGGGAATAGCGACTTTTGTGGCTCTCGTTCTCTCTCTCTTTTGTCTTCCCATCTCTGGTTTATTATGATTTTATGTTTGGTGTCGTTTGCTCGCGCGTGCTTCGACTTTCATTCCATTACTTTTTTTTTAAATCTTTTTTCAGTTAATTTCTTTAGTTAACCTAAAAATGAGTGGACCGAAAAAAATGGACGACTCCTCGTCTGAAGGTTCTGTCGACAAAGAAGAAGTTTCAAGAAATTTTGACGAGGAAGCGAAAAAAATAGTACAAAGTGAAACCTACCCGAAAAAATCTTCTGATCGGTACCTGCTAGTTTATAGTACTTATAAAAAGTGGCTAGAGGAAAATAAAAATTATTTTTTTTTAAAGTATTATCTTATTATCAGACATTTTCCTCTTATATGTTATTTTGTATGTCTTTTTAATGCCCGCCCCGACCAGCAAGAACCTCGGATTTGCAAAAGTCGGGCGCCCCCTCACCCCCGCCGTGTTTTCGGTCGGAGTTTACCACCCTCGCCTTCAGCTCGGGTGGTAATCTTACACGCGGTTGAACATAGTCTACTTTCCCTTCCTAGTGGAGTAATAGTACTTTGCGATACAAGGGTGAGAAAGCGATCATTATACGCAGGTTAGGAAGTTGATCGCACTCGCCGCACTCGTACCACAGACAGCACTCGCCTTCGGCTCGTGCTGCTGTGATACTCACAACCGTTGTATGACGATCGCTCTCTCGCTCTGTATCGCATAATACTTTTTATAACAAATGCATGAGAAGTACTACCGACTGTAATGTCGCGCGCGTGCGAAAAGTGCGTGCGAGAAGTGCATGCGAGAAGTGATTCCCGTGCGAGAAGTAAAATAGCATCGATGGCCGTAAAGCGCCACTTACGCCACGCGCGGCAGGCACAAGAAGTAGCACGTCTCATGCATGCATTACAAAAACTATTTTTCATCATATCTGCAGCGGAAAGTTCGAATTACGTAAAGCCCGTAGGGCGAGAAGTCGAACTTTCCGCGCAGGTATTGTGAAAAAATAGTATACGACCCATGGTGACAAAAGATGGCCGAAAAAATGCTTAAAGGAAGAAGTGAGAGGGATAATAAACGGGAACCCATCGAAATGGGGAATAGAGATTAACAAGGCATTACAAGAGGTAGGGGAAGAGGAATTGTGGTAGATGATAAGAAACGGAAATGTGAGTGAAATGGAGGGAAAAATAGAAAGGGCTACACAAATAAAAATAGAACAGGAAATACAGTATGACTGGTGTATAATAGACAAATCGACATATTGTAAGGACTACCAGAGTAGGAAGATAGGGATTGAGATGGCAAATTATTGGGAAGATAAATCTATACGTGGAGACAATAAAGAAGTATGGGCTAGGATGAGGTGTGGGAATGTGGGGAAGGATGGGAACAAGGGGTATATTGGATAATAAGTGTCGTTTCTGTAATCTAGAAACAGAAAATCTGGAACACGTCTGTGAATGCGGAAAAATCAAAGCTGAAATGAGCAAAGAGGTAGTGGAAAGTTTGGAGAAGTGGCTAGGCGACAACAGAGGAGAGGAAGCTAAAAAGAAAATATATAAACAATTAAAAAAGATACCGGTGTGTGAGTTATGTAAATATGTGAGGCAATATGAGCGAATGATTAAGGGGAGGGAGTCAGGTCAAAAAAATTGATTTTGTAAATTCAATATCATCCAAATCCTATTGCATATAATAATGCCCAATGTACTATATTGTTGGTGCTCGATAAAAGAATTTTTTACTGCCGTCTGACTTGCATATGCTTTTCAATATTATCTTAAGCAAAGTTCTTAGGTTTTCCATTCTGCGCATGATTCAGATCAAACTACTAGGCAGATTGGAATCATTGACGTCTCATTTTCTTTTCCATGAAAAGATACACCGACTAAATAGAACAAACTATTTTTTTTCATTCTGAAAGCAAAGTTAATCACTGATTTAGAAAATAACATACAATTTATTTATTAATAATTATATTACTTAAAAAATATTACATTTTATTAACATTTGCTCCATCTAGCCGGTGTATCTGTTCATGAAGAAGACAATGAGACGTCAACCATTCCAATTTGCCTAGTAGTTTGATCTGAATCATGCGCAGAATGGAAAACCTAAGATCTTTGCTTAAGATAATATTTAAAAGCATATGCAAGTCAGACCACAGTAAAAAATTCTTTCATCGAGCACCAACAATATAGTACATTGGGCATTATTATATGCAATAGGATTTGGATGATATTGAATTTCCAAAATGAATTTTTTTTACCTGACTCCCTCCCCTTAAGCAGAAAGAGGATGTAGAACGGCTGTAAAATGTGTCATGGAAATAATTTAGAGATAAGACGGGGACAATGTATGGGGGGGGGGGGAGGGAATGTGTAAAAACCCTACCGGGTATACCTGGAATAAAGAACTACTACTAGTATACGATCCACGGCCAGAATGTTGGATCACATACACCAGGAAATCCAACTTTCTGGCCTGGGGTCGTAATATACTATTTAAAAAATGCTGTCGTTTGCTGGGTTATCAATTTTTTTTGCAAATGCAATCTTTTTATAAAATGATATATTTATATAATTCAATTTTCGGTAAAATTCTAAAGCCTCAGTTTTTTTTACCAAATTAAGTGTCAAATGTGCGAAAACCAAAATGGCATAAAGTTGTGTAATTAATATTGGTATATTATATGACCTTTATAAAATTTCACCAAATTTCACATCTGGCATTATTGAATGTTAGCTCACAGCCGTAGAAAATTTAAACCAAATTTGCCGAAGTTGACTTGAATTAGAATGAAAACATCGAATTTTCGAAAATTCAGAATTCCGTAAAATCTGAACGGCTTTATAAAATTCTATAAAATCTTAAACGGGATAAAACTTTAGACACGCAGTTAATAACGTTCAAGGATATTTTAAATGGAATTTGGTAGAAATCGAGAGATTTAAATTTTGATTTAGATTTATTGCACTAGAGAGAAAGAGGCGTTTCAATTCTATGGAATATTTCATTTTTATGTTCTCGATCAACGTGATTTCTAAAGTTTGTTTGGGAATCAGTTTGGTCTAGTTCAACTATGGCGTTTAAAAGTTATTTAATTTATTATTTAAAACAAGGGAACAAAGTTGAACTTTATACTCCGTATCCTCATTAATTTAGACCACAAAGCGCTCATTACGAGGAAGCCAAAGTTGTTCAACCTACTTTCTCAAAGGCTTTGTGAAAGGTTGAAATAAATGAGGAAACAGTGTCCAAGTTTCAACCGCGCTTCCTTTTTCAATTGAATTTATTTTCGGCTCACTTTTTATCAATTTTATTGCTAAAACTGTTTTCAAATTTGCAATGTTTATACAATTTCATACTATTATTTTGAATACTATTTCTTAATTCCGTACCATATTGGTAGGGAATTTAAAAAATAGCAATATAATACAATAGTAATAAAAATTCCGTATCATATTGGTATGGAATTAAAAAATAGTAATATCATATAAGTAAAGGAATAAATAAACAAAAAGAGTTGGTTTGAACATTATGGGATTTCTTGATGTATCTATATTTGGATACTGAAAATGTGGGATTAATCAAATAAAATATCTTAGATATTTCGATAATCTATTCTACACTTCTATTCTAAACTTCTTTTTTCTATTGCAATATTTGAATAAAAATTGAATAATTTGATCGATTATTGAACTCACAAGTAAAACAGCCTCCCATGCCATCCAGCGAAGTGGCACCTTAGCGTAGCATTCGTTGACATAGTATTCCCCGTCGTACTTGCTGCAATACATCGCATGATCGGATACCTTCACGACAAGATTCTTGCTCACGACACAATTCCTGAAATACAAGAATCATTGATTCCACCACGTGGGTAAATTCTACTTTATACATATAAAAACTTCTTTACACAATTAAACAATATTTGCGCAACAGTTTTCCTAAATAACAAACTTATTGTGCTAATTAGTCAGATTTTTTTTTTCGAATTTTATGCTAAATTTGAAACGCGACAATAGATTTTGTAAAAAAAATTTTTCTGTGAAGTCATAATGTCATAATTGTGCAACAGTTTTCCTAAATAACAAACTTATTGTGCTAATTAGTCAGATTTTTTTTTCGGACTTTATGCCAAATTTGAAACGCGACAATACATTTTGTACAATTTTTTTTTTCTGTGAAACATCAGAAATTTTATTAAAATGTTGTAGATTTTATACATCTGTTCGTGTTAAATAAAAAGTTTGTGGGTCCACCCTTTTTTTTAAACGACGGATAATATAATATCAAATCAAAGAAATATTTTTTGTTGTATATGGCAGAGAATATTTCATTCAATGAAACAGAATTTTGAGACATCATTTTTGTACGTCTGTGTTAATTGATAGAATTTGTCTGTGAACATGTGTGGACACAAAGTTTCTGTTACAGAAATTGTAATTAATTATTGTACTCTGCAGTTGACGCACCTTGCAGCTAAATCGCAGTGCGGTATGCTGAGACTCTCGAGATATTTCATCCCCGATGCGATTTGGGTCACAAAGTTCAATATACATCCATAGCTCAGTGGTATGTCGTTGCTAGATTTTTCATGATCTCTCATGAATGTTGGCAGATCGCCAAGTTCGCCGTACTCGAAAACCGCACCGAAGGGCTCTTCCTCGACAAGAGCAATTATTCGAGCAATGTTTATGTCACGTATTTCCGCCAGCACGTACATGTCCTTCATGAAGACTTTTCTGCAAAGAAAATAGACATCGCGTATCAATTTTACTATAAAAATCTAGAGAATCATTTTTAAGGTAAATTAAACACTTAAAAATAGTCAAGAAAAACAAGAAAAGAAAATAATAATAGAAACATTGATCTAAAATATTATTAAAAAATTAATTCGTTATTAAAAAACATGTTCATCACTTTTCACCAACGGTGCAAAATCCCATAAAAAAATATACTGACAATTTGTTTTTCATTAACAAAATTTTTCATCTTAAAAAAATCTAATTTCGATTATGTCTTACATATTTCAAAATTTTTTAATATGATTAACCATTTTCAAGATATTATTGTTTGAGTAACAAATTTTAAAAATTCAACATTCCCAGAACTAATTTTTAAAAAAACGAAGCTTGTGGAAAAACCTCACGAAATTAAAAACAATGTAGAATTTTGTATATTCTTAGCAATTATATAATCGTAGTGTGAAGGCAACATTAATTTCTTTTTTAACTTGACGTCGAGTCGCTACCGCGACTCTTGATCTGATTTTCTGAATATTATCCCTGAAATTTTAAAAAATTAATTGCCCGAACAGATATAAATGCCTCTTGGACTTATGCTATTAAATAGATTTAAAAAAAAATTCTAAGGTGATTTACTTCAATGAATCTGTAACTCCGCGCCAAAGGGATCTCACTATGACGACTTGACGATTCCTCGTAGTGCCTAAATCCGGACTCTGAATTCCTTTGGCCTCGCAAAGATGAACCTGCAAAATAATTACCATTTTATTATAATTCATATTAACAATTAATTTTACGATATTAATTTGTAATAAAAATATTGCATTCGTCATTTAAAAAAATATTAGTAGGAGTTAGTTTTGTAGCTCACAAATCCAAAGCTGCCCTCGCCAATTTTGTCGAGAATTCGTAGCCTGTGCCTTGAGATTTGTTGAATATTGAAAGAATTGGGTACATCAGCGAGACGAGCGCACTCATCGATGTGAAGAGACGTGAAGAGACTCAAGCCTGCGTGTTGTTCACGTCTTTTGATCTAAAAAAGAAAAAACAAAGTCAATTTTCAAAGTTAAGTACTGAAGTGGTTCGACTCTTTGATAAAAAATCAACCCTTCTCGATTAAAACCAGGGCTATTAAATTTCCCCTTGAATCTCAATGTTATCTCTCTCACCGTCAGTATATCAGTTGCTGCGTAATATCCCTCGTGCACTTTGGTGTTGGATTTCGTAGATTTCGTCGTTGTTGGACCGTGTCGTTTAATCGGGAATGGAGTCTGAACGATTCTTTCCAAAACTTTGCCGTCCTGGAGATTTCCTTCACTTGCAAAGCCCGTCACATCTGTAAATACATTGTTTATCTATTAACATTTCATTTTTGCACAACATAAACATTTCATTTTTGTTTGTTGTGTATCAAGTGTTACAATTTTTAATTTAAAAAATCCATAAAAACGGAATTGCTTTTACAGATTTTAATGAAATTTAATAACAAGATCGCATTATTTCTTCCAAGTATCATTCTAAGTTTCAACTGGATCGAATCGAAAAGTACTACCCAATTATTTCTAAATGTCGATTTTCTTGTATAATCCAATTAGTTATTTAATTTCTCGCTTTATTTATGGTTTCAATAAACGAATTTACCGAATATTCGATTTAAACTTCGAATATTGGGACAATTGGTTGACTTTTAATAGTAATTGGTTAATTTTGAATAGTTTAAACTAATTTCTTAATAATAAATACCGACTTTTACGTTTTACTTCCATAAAATGAATTATTATTATTTTAGATTTTTTAATTATTTTAGATAAATATTTTAAATATTTAAAACTAATTTCTTAATAATAAATACCAACTTTTACGTTTTCCTTCTATAAAATGAATTATTATTATTTTAGATAAATATTTTTAATAGTTTAAGCTAATTTCTTAATAATAAATACCGACTTTTACGCTTTACTTCTATAAAATGAGTAATTATTATTTTAGATATTTAAATTATTTTTATTATTTTAGATAAATATTATTATTAATAGGCCATTATTTTTGTGAGCTATAAAAAATGTCCCATCATTAAATCTACCTGTATATTCGTTTTTGCAGGGATGCTGTTCGTAAGCCAAATTTTCTTCAGAGAAGAGCTTGTAAGTTTTTTCATAAACGCTGCAATGCTCGTATTCGTTGCCCGAGTTATTTCCACCGCTGCGTATTGTCGCACAGTCACCGGAAAAACCTTTGCTCTTGATCGATAGCCTGGACTGAGACAATCCATTGACGACTATAGGATTTGCCAGCTTGATGTCCTTCATGTTGATGGTAATCCCTGGAGTCGGTGAACCACATAGCAAAGCTGTATGTTTCTGTAGCAAAGCCACTTTGTTTCTACCACGGAGTTTCATGAGGAAGACTGTGCAGGTGAGCAAAAGTGCCAGAACCATCAAGGCTCCGCTCACCAGACCGATGTAAGTCTGCGAGTTGTTTACTGGAAATGCGTCGGGTGTGAGATTTGGAGTAATCTCGTAGAGCGTCTCGTTGTAGCTCGAATTCGATCTCTCCTTGTCCAAGTTTGAGTCTGACGAGTTGTCTACCCGATTCCCGTGAAATCCGGAGTCTGGCACCTCATTTGAAAAGTTTCCTGGAACTGGAACTAATCGCAAGTGTTGGAAAAGCGAACAGCGGTGAATAAAAGTGTCTTAAATAATAATCAATTCAATGGATGTGTGTATTTTAAATAGTTTAAAAACTAACTGATTATGGATTATTATGACTATTGCATATGGGAATCTATTGCAAAATCTTAGGTCTTGTTACGTCCGGGTATATTTTTCCCATATAATTAAATACCGAATATACAAACAAGTAAAATAATTCTTTTGTAAATTATAATTGTTATTACTGTTTTAATGTTTTTCAATAGAAATTGATAACAATAATGAATTTAATATTTTATTCCTTTTTTATTTTAACAACCAGTAGCGCTTCTCACTACTGCACGGAAAAAAAGGCTTGGTTGGAACAACCAAGTGCCTTGGTTATATATACGCCAGACAATTAATTGGTTAGACCAACCAAGTCACTTGGTAAGCTAACCAAGTGACTTGGTTAGTCCAACCAAGAAATTGGTAGCCTAACGAATAACTTGGTTGGTCTAACCAATTAATTGTCTGGTGCATATATAACCAAGGCACTTGGTTGTTCCAACTAAGCCTTTTTTTCCGTGTGGATGTGCAGTTTTATTTCATAAGCGTTCCCAAACTGATGCAACATAAATTTTTCTTGTGCGCCTTAAAACCGAGGACTGTTTTCGCTGCCCTTATCAACGGGCAGCGAAAACAGTCCTCGGCAAAAGCAGCGTCAGCTTTCCCACGCTGTTTTAGCAGGGCATCGCACAATTATGAGATGCGCGATGTCCTGCATCTTCAAATTCCTGTATTATTGCAGTGCGCCTTCAGCACTACTTTTAATTCATCAGATAGTTAGTCCTGTACGGCGACTCGAATTCGACGTGGTCGAATTCAGCGTGGTCGAATTCGACAAATATTTTCAAAATTTAGTTTTTCACTCAGGGAGCAGACCAGCCTGGCCTCCCCTTGTCAACCGTTAATAAATCTTAAACACTGTTTAAATAAATACCTGAATAAATAAAACAAATAAAAATGTGTTAAACTACGATTATCAACCAATAACACATGTTAACATTTAAAAACGAAATTATTATATTTTATTACTCAACCAAATAAAAAATTGTGAAATCTCGAACTTATCCACATATTTTCAATAAAATTTATTGTTTATTGTTAAAAAAAGGTGTATTCTTTCGTTAACACTATTTAATCGCCCAGATCACACCTCAAACCCCTGAGGCGGCAAATACCGCCCTAAAATGGAGGAAATAAATAATCTTTTTTTGTTGCGTCATTATATAAATAATAATAGCCATGACGTAACAGTCTACTAAATTGTATATGATTATTGTGCAAATTGGAAAACGTGAGGCTTTATGGAATAATTAAAAATAGATTTTTTTGAAGATAATATTTTTCATGTAGTTAATTGCATTAATATTTATATGTGACATAAAAAAAATGTTTACTTTATTTCATCGAAAAGTGGTTGAAATTGATTCTAGACAACTAAGAAAAAAAATTAATTCAAAAGTTCGAAAATTTAAATGAAGGAAAAAAAAATAATAATCGTTATTATATTTTTGGCAAACCATGTATGTTAAAATTCTGAAATAATTTGAGAATATTTGTGGAATTCTAAAAAACAACTTTGAAAAAAATGTATGAACACTCTTTGGGACCACGCAAAATTAAGGTGGTCTTGGAATGAAATTCCTTAATACGATCTTGAAATCTCTTAAACTAAAAAATAAAACAAAGCTTCCTCTATGAGGAAGCAAAAGGTGTGGAATCTGGAGAATATGATCATAGAAAAACATTCAACAATTTCATATAATTTAGAAATCTATCATCTTTGGCATTATTGCTACTTGAGCAATAAGTACCAAAATTGAGACTATATTGAATCTATATTTTGGTATGAATATTGCAAATTACAATTATAATCATAATACCTATTGGCTTTTTATTTCTTTTTTTTTTAATTTAACATTCTTTATTAGAATCTGTACCCTGTACAATCTGTACTCTGTAGAATCTGTTTTCTTACCACTTTCAAAGGTGACTTCGCTGAGTAATAGCCACTTGGATTTCGGCACCAATTGGAGTTTCACAAACCTCCCACTTCTGGACGCCAATTCGATGGACATAATGGCAATACTGGCTCTTATATAGCCGGCGAATTCGGCTTTTTCTTCGTTGGCCTGAAACTGGATTCCATCGTGAGAAAACCAGGCTCTTATAGTGGAGAACGGTTCGATGCCTCTTTCGGGAGCGTTTGCGACGTGAAGCGTGCAATTCACAAAGTCTCTCGTCTCGGCAAACTCAAAGACAATTTCGATGGGATTGAGATCCGTCCAGCCGACCCAATTCGTTGAGCTCGACGATTCGATTCTGTAAGGTTCCTCGCCGATTATTCCGTCGGTTAGCTGACCAAGTCCACCCAAAAGAATTCCACCCTCTTCCGTTCCATCGTACGAAAAATCCTCGACATTCGCGCCCTCAGGACCGAAGACTTCGCCCTTCGGAGCTTTGTACCTTGTGACCCTTTCTACTCAAGAAAACAGAAAAAAACTCTTACCAGTGGATTTATAGCTTGGAAGTTTATAGCCCGGTACTTTATTATCGACATGGAAAATCCCATCGGGAGACTCCCAGGACACTTCGAATGATACTCACGATCCCACACACATCCAAATATCTCGACTCGCATGCAAACTGTTCGGGGATGCTGACTGTAGGGAACGAATCTGACTCTGCTCGCCACGAACGGTAAATCCAACTTCTGCTGCACCACGAGGTACGTGTTGCTGTTGCCACGAAGTATCTGTGGGTGTGGGTTAAAGTATTATAAAAGTGAGAATGCTGATGCAGTGGAGAAGATAAGTTTTATAGTTTTTGAACGGATATCCTCAATTCTTCGCATGGCAATGAATCTTCAGGCGCTATAGATCACTTAGCTACTGACTAACTGCAGAGAGTATCGGGGCTTGTTGGTTCAAGTCAATTTCAATAAATATATTGCTTAAGCACTATTAGTATTTTTCCCAAATGTTTTTCTAGTCGCGACTTACACTCGAATAGAATCATTTAAAAAAATTTTTAATATATTTAAATTATAATTTAAATATATTTATTTTTTATATATATTTATTAAATATAATATTAAAAATTTGATTCTATTGGAATGTAAGTTGAAACTAGAAAAAAAATCCAAAAATAATAATTAAATATACTTTTATTTTGAATAATAATAATGACCAAAAGGCTATCAATAAATTAGTAAATATAAACTTTTTTGTTTTTACATAAACTTGCCAATTTTTTTTCCGAATTTCTAACGAAGATGATTCTGATTGAAGATATTAATAATTTTATTTTTCTTATAATAATAATGCCAAGATGTTATTAATCAATCCGTAAAAACAGATATTGTTGTTAAAAATTATGATACACTGCATAAATTATTAGAATGACAATTAATATCTTTTAATTGGAAGTTTTTCTGCATAATCCGGTATATTAAATTTAATATACAAGTACTGCAATATTGATATATAATTGATCATTTAATTTTGAAAAAAACCTATTTATGCATATAAAATTTTGATATAAGTTTATTAATTTCCCAAAAAAATTTAACAGTGAATATTGAAAAAATTTGGAAAATTAGTAGAATTTGTAGAAATTGATGCAAATTGCCCCGGTCTCTTTTACTACAACAGTATAATCTGATTTTATTTTCTCCTTTCCCTTAGGATATTCCCCTTTGAGGTATGCATGGGGAGTGAACTCGAGGACTACACGCACAATGGATCTCTATCTTGGATCACTAGATATCACTATCACCCTCACCCGATCACCCCTCAACGTCCTGTACGGATGCCACTTGGAATCCCGCCAGTACTCGAGGAAGAAGGACTCTGCGTATTCCTGACCCTGGCCGTTACCGAAACGGCCTTGCGTTTCCGTCCACGTTATCAGATGATCCTTCGTCAGGTCGACCTCCAGATACTCGCGGATATCATTGCTGATCTGGGCCTTTGGACACCACGCACCACCGTTTTTCTCCTGTCGAATTCTTCGAAGAAACACACAAGCCATTAATAATCAAAATCATCAACATAACAACGCATGAAGAAATAATTAGTTTTTTCAAAATAATAATAATTGTACTACACAATTTCTAAATAATTTTGGTTAAGTAATTATCTTATTTTATTTAAGTCATTAATAATCAAAATCAGCCTAATAATTCATGAAGAAATTATTAGTTTTCCAAAAAATTATTTTTTTAAATGTATGAATGTTAGGTAGAATTTTACTACACAATTTCTAAAACGTATTGTTTAAATAATTATTTTATTTAAATTTATTGTACACTAGGGTTAAAGATTTTTAATCAGCAAAACGTTACACCCGATCGATCCTACACAAATCTGCATACTCTGTCAACGTAATGAAAACGAGACTCTGCAGCATATCCTGTTAAAATGTCCAATATATAACGCCTTTCGAACTTACTACCTTTTGCCAAATTTTTATCCTCGGTTAACCGAAGAAGAGAATATTATTAAACTTTTAGATGCAAACGACCTGCAGACCGTATCGATATTATTTTTTTTCATGTCGAAGTGTGTGAAACTGAGAGCGGAAATGCTTAGTCTGTAAGCCCGACCGTTAGCGAAGTCTGGGCACGGAACAAACCTACTTGTGATATAAGGTTAATCTTAGTTTATAATTAGAATAAGACTGTAATCTGTAATATTTATATTAACGTGTCAAAATACTGTCTTTAAACGGAATCTGCTGAATCCCTGCACCTTGAATCGCTGTATTCGCATATGTGCAAATAAATATCTAATATCCAAAATCTTATTTAATTTTATTTAAGCCATTGATAATCAAAATCATCAGCATAATAATTCATGAAGAAATTATTAATTTCCCAAAAAATAAATTTTTTTGTATGATTGTTAGGTAGAATTGTACTACACAATTTTTAAAAAGTATTGTTTAAGTAATTATTTTATTTTATTTAAGCCATTGATAATCAAAATCATCAGCATAATAATTCATGAAGATATTATTAGTTGGCCAAAAAATAATTTTTTGAAATGTATGATTGTTAGGTAGAATTGTACTACACAATTTTTAAAAAGTATTGTTTAAGTAATTATTTTATTTTATTTAAGCCATTAATAATCAAAATCATCAGCATAATAATTCATGAAGAAATTATTAGTTTCCCAAAAAATAATTTTTTTTGTATGATTGTTAGGTAGAATTGTACTACACAATTTCTAAAATGTATTGTTTAAATAATTATTTTATTTAATTTTATTTAAGCCATTGATAATCAAAATCATCAGCATAATGATTCATGAAGAAATTATTAGATTTTCAAAAAAATAATTTGCTGTATTGTAGTACACAGTTTTTAAAAAGTATTTTTAATTCTTTCTTGGCACCAAAAGATATTAAAATAACGAATTCTGCTCAAGTCACCAATAAATGGAACATCGGCGAAAATTTGTAAAATAATTGATTTTAGTAATTCTGTGGAAAAATATGTTCTTACATAGAAAGCAATTTTTTTCTTGGCACCGAAAGATATTAAAGTTATGAATTCTTCTCGAGTCACCAATAAATAGAACATCGACTAAAATTTGTAAAATAATTTTGAGACGAAAATGCAGTTACTATTAAACAGTGTACGTACCTCGCATTCTGAGGGCCGACAGACTTCATCTCGTAACTGGAGGATGCCGTTATCGCGTCATCCGGTATTTTTCCCTCCTCCATACCGAGGGGAAGTTTACACTGGCCTAAAACGTTATCAACGTTATCCAATTACCCTGGGAAATGACGACGTGGGCTTTTCTGTGTGTACTATGCTATGTATCTCTCGAAAGTGGCGAATAAAATTCCAGTCACGCGACGAAGAACGACGATGCGACGACGCCGGTAAAATCCCTGGCTCGTCGACTTCCTTCTTCTCCTCATCGTTTTTCTTTTTCAATATTCTTTTTTATTATTCATTTATTAAAGAGAAAAAGCTGATCATCAATTCAGGTCGCATGCACGAGACTATTGGAATAAGCCGGATCGATGTACATCGGCAATAAATCTACTTTCTTGTTATAGAAAAGTTTAAATCACGAAAATTCATAAATTTTTATTCGTTCGACCAATTCTGAAATTTCTTCTTTTTTTTTACTTCGATTGGAGGAGCTTGCCGAAATTATGAAAATGGCAACAAAGTAAATTGTCGAAAAAAGGGAAAAGGTAAATATTTATATTTTTCGCTGCTCGAATTTTAAATATCTAAAAAAAAAAATTCAGAACTCAAAATCATTATTTTTTAAACTGCCCGACTATATTTTTTTTTTAAATATTCCTATCTATGATTCTTTTTTTTAGGTATTATTATTATTATTATTATGCGGTTTGAGAAATTGCCGAAAACAGAAAAAAGGCCAACACTTTCATTTTTCACTGCTACGATTTAAAAAAAACGAAAAAAAAATTGAGAACACAAAATCATTATTTTTTAAACTAAACGATTATATTTTTTTCAATATTCTCATTTACAATTCTTTTTTTTAGTATTTTTTCTTACTATTCATTTATTAAATAGGAAAAGCTCATCATCAATCTAAGAGACATTGACGAGACTATTCGAATAATGCGAGATTATTGGAATTTTAAAAGTCTAAAAAATAAATTCAGAACTCAGAATTCAAATTCAGAATTGAGAACACAAAATCATTATTTTTTAAACTGAACGACTATATTTTTTTTACATATTCTTATCTACGATTTTTTTTCGGTATTCATTCTTATTATTCGTTTATTAAATAGGAAAAGCTGATCATCAATTCAAGACGCATTCACGAGACTATTGGAATAAGCCGGATCAATGTACAACGGCAATAAAGCTACTTTGCCGCGTGTAAGTTCTGGCTGTGGAGGTTCATTCGTCATCGCTGAAACGGGAGGAATATCGGAGCGAGGAGAACTACTTCGGAATGCAAATCCATTGACCCGTCCGAAGCTTATTCTCTTCCGGACAGTTCCCGGAAACAGGACGGGCGCTGGCTAGCACGATCCCCTGAGACGTTCTCAAATTTCCGGAGTGGCCCATTGTACATACATATAGCGCGGAATACGTTCAGCACTAGTTTAGTGCACGATAATATGATTTATGTAATGCATTTAAATGCAAACTTACCGGTAACATTATTCTTAATCGTGTCCTCGGCGCAAAGGGCCACAGACGCGACGAGGATTTCTATCAGAAATACTGCTATCGCTCTCATGATATGTTACACGATGATATCCTACGGCGTCACGACTCGGACTTGTTATACTCATGATAAGTCACCTGCTGTCATTGCATTTTATTCTGGAACAGAAAATTTAACGAAAATTTTTAGTTTTCATCATACAATACTTTAGGAAATATTATATTACGATACGAGCGCGATAAAACTTTTTCCAACGTGTATTGTACAAAATTACACTGTAAAAAATGTTCTCGTTTTTCCTATACAAACGTGTATGAATTTTGTAAAACTTGGTATAGGAAATCGGAATTAATATGTTTGCATAGTAAATTTAATACAGACATATGAATTTTGATAACCCGGCGATTGAAAATTACAACACATGATTATTAAATCATCATTTACTAAATTAGTATATGACAATCAACATGCATTTTCGGAATTTTCGTACCCGATTTGAAATTTAATATACATTGTTCCATTAAATGTAAGATCAGAGTTACTCAAATTACAGTTTCTGATATTGAAAAATACCATGTGAAGTATTTGCAATTTTGTCTATATGGGTATATTACTTTATGAAAAATATTTGCGTTTTTGCTACACAAAAGTGTGAGAAATTTACAAAACTCGCTATAGAAAATAAACATTAATATAGTTGCATAGTAAATTTAGTATGCGTGTATGGATTTTACCAAACCGGTGATATAAAATTACAACACATGGTTACTAAATCAATCATTACTAAATTAGTACATGAAGATCAACATAATTTTTTGGAATTTTAGTGACTGATTTGAAATTTAATACACATTTTCCAATAACGAAAAAAACCCGCACTACACTGTAAAAAATGTTCGAGTTTTTCCTATACAAACGTGTATGAATTTTGTTTAACTTGGTATAGGAAATCGAAATTTAATATGTTTGCATAATAGATTTAATACAGATCAATGAATTTCGATAATCCGGTGATAGAAAATTACAATACATGATTATTAAATCAATAATTACTAAATCAGGGCATGAAAATTACCATGCATTTTAGGAATTTTGGTGCCCGATTTTAAATTTAATACAAATTGTCGCATTAAATTTAAGATCAAAGTTATCAAAATTTCAGTTACTAATGTTGAAAAATACCCGTCAAAGTATTTGCAGTTTTGTCCACATAGGTGTACTACTTTTTGCAAAATGTTTGTGTTTTTGCGACACAAACGTGTGAGAAATTTACAAAACTCGATATAGAAAATAAACATTAATATAGTTGCACAGTAAATTTAATATACGTGTATGGATTTTACCAATCCGGTGATATAAAATTATAACACATGGTTACTAAATCAATCATTACTATATTAGTACATGAAAATCAACATGAATTTTTTGGATTTTTAGTGACTGATTTAAAATTTAATACACATTTTCCAATAACGAAAAAAAAACCCGCACTAGATCGCTAACACTTATTACTTAACATCGACTTCTGATAAGTTACTCGAAATTGCCAAAATCGATTTTTTTTAAACACTGGAGCATCTCGCGCTGCTATTGCGGCAAATTTATGTTTGATTTATGTTTGTTGCTAGAACTTCACAGGTCTGTGGATATAATTTTTTCGAAAATCCGGATACCTGAGCTTCCTCGTGAGAAAAAGATTCCGTTCGTCCAAAAATTATGTTCACTTGAAAATATTTCCAACCCACTTCGCTCTCTAATTGCAATCAATTGAATATTTTGTTATGTCAATTATAAGTATGCTTGAGAGAATAATAGTTATACAACTCTTATGCCATTTAGGTATCCAAAATTACTAAGTCGTTGATAGCGTAGTTGGTAGCGCGCGTGCGTTGTTAGGTACTTAGGTAGGTAGGTCGTAGGTTCAAACCCCAGTGTAAGCGAAAATTTTTCTGTGACGAAAACCAATACCCAAAAATTTCTGATGACATAATTTGTTTGAAAAAATAATGCCCGTATAATATTCCTATTTTCTAAAATTGTTTTTATGTCCTCTTTAAAATTCCAACACATATGTGCTTGAGTTTTCAGATACCGCTCATATGAAAATTCATCGTACATGTTTATGAAATTTAATGCACAGTTTATGCATATGGTCATATTAACATTAAATCTTAATAACCTTGAATTTTAATATTCCTCTAAATGTTATGATTTTTCATATACACATGTATACAAAATTTCATATACGGTATCTGCAAAAAAACTTCCAACACTTTTGTATTAATTTTAATACAGATTTTTTTAACAGTGTACATCGCTAACACTTACCACTTAGCATCGACTTCTTATAAGTTACTCGAGATTTTTAAAAAGATTCCGTTCATCCAAAAATTATGTTCACTTGAAAATATTTCCAACCCACTTTGCGCTCTGATTGCAATCAATTGAATATTTTGTTATGTCAATTATGAGTATGCTTGAGAGAATAATAGTTGTACAACTCTTATGTCATTTAGATATCCAAAATTACGAAGTCGTTGATAACGTAGTTGGTGGTGTGCGTGCGTTGTTAGGTACTTAGGTAGGTAAGTCGTAGGTTCAAACCCCAGTGTCATCGAAAAATTTTCTGTGGCGAAAACCAATTCCCAACAATTTCTCATGACATAATTTGTGTAAAAAAAATAATGTCCGATTAATATTTATATTATTTATTGTTTTTACGTCCATTTTAAATTTCCAACACATGTATTTGAATTTTCAGATACCGCTCATATGAAAATTCAACATAAATGTTTATGAAATTTAATATGTAAGGTCATTAAATATCAAAAATAATGTCTATGAATTTTTCAAAGATATTCATCGAAAAATATATTGCAGCGATGGCAAAACCAGAAACAATTGTGCCGTAATGTTATCGAAAGCTACATGTTTTTCAATACCGTTCATACGAAAATTCGATATAAAGGTTTATGAAATTTAATGCACAGTTTATGCATATGGTACTTCCAATACAAGTATATTAATTTTAAGAAAGATACTTTTTTACAGTGTAATAGTAATTCACAAAGTGTGAAAAAGGGGCTTTTTGGCATGTGAAGCGTGTGTAAAAACAACCATTATCGCACCGAGTGAAGTAAAAGATTATTACGTCATTTTAGAGACTAAACTTGAAGAATTGTATTTAATTCGCTACAGAATATTTTTTAAATCATGTTAACGATTGCCCCAAAGTTTAACTACTCAAAAGTGTGTATTTTGCTGAATTCAACAATTCTATGGAGAAAACGTGAAGAATAGATGAGAAAGTTTTTTTTGTCGTTTATACTTGAAATTTTTCAGTATTAAGGTCGTGTGAAGCAAATATTCAGGTTCATATATAACTAAATGGATATGAAATTACATTTTCTTCAACATCGTTTAAAACTGAGTTCCTATATATTTTTTTAATGTCCCGAGGTGAGATTTTTTCACATCACCTCACCTAGTTTTTTCTCGATAAAATAAAGTAACACGCTTTTTCGCGCGCAGTTTTTATTCACCATAAAATAGTGTTATTTCAAAAAAGAATCGCAATTTTTGTTTAATAAGAAAATAACGCGAAAAGTGTCAAATACATTATCGATTTATGCAAATTAACCCCAACCATTTCACCAAATTTGTATTATTCATCGAATACGATCATACTAGTACAAAGTAAAAATACCATAAACGCCCGAAGCGTAGCGCTATGCTATAGCAGTTATAAAAATTTATTTTCAAAAGTGTAGTGATGAGCTTTCGTGTCTTTCACAGTTACAATGCAAATCGTTGTTGAGTCAAGGAGATAAAAAGGTTGCGAGGGATTCCACCAAAAAATGCTTTTTTGGGTGGCTGAATTTTTTTGTGCTTCTCATTTGAAATTTTTTAGTATTTTAGACATGTGAAAATAATTTGTAGATCTAAATTTAAAAAGATTGATACAAAATTATATTTTTTATTCAACATTATTAACACCCATCCTATTTTATCTGGATAAAAAAAAAGTGTGACACTCTTTTTTGATCGCAATTTTTATTCACCATAAAATATTGTTATTTAAAAACAATTAAAAACTGAAATCTTGTTTAAAAAAATGTGACTTGAAAAGTGTTTAAAAAATTGTCAACTTCATCTATTTCTACGGGAAAGAAATAAAGAATTTTTAAAAAAAGTTTTTTTAGCGCTTTTCCCTTAAAATTATTTAGTTAGTATTCTGGTCATGTGAAAATAATTTCTAGATTTTAATTTAAAAAATTGGATATAAAATGTCATTTTTTTTCCAACATCAACACTGAACCCATTTTTTTTTATTAAAAAAAAGTGTGACGCCTTGTTTTTTAGCGCAATTTTTATCCACCATAAAATATTTTTATTTAAAAACAATAAAAAATTGAAATATTGTTAAAAAAAATGACGCAAAAATTTGTTTTTTTAATTCTCGAGGTCATCAATTTACACGAAAAAGCCATGGAACGCTCGAAGTACGTACTCTGCGCCACAGGAGTAATAAAAAAAAAATTGCAAATAATTCAAAGTCACGTGTCATGTCACCTACGTTGAAAACAGTCGAGCTTACATGTCTTTCACAGTTACGATGCAATTCGTTGTTGAGTCAAAGGGACGAAAAGGGTGAGAGGTAAAAAGCTTGTTGAAAAGTCTGAAAGGAAAAATTAATCAAGAACTGTATGGCAGTGGCTGTCCAAGACAAATAGGATGAGACTTTTGTTATTCGCCCAGCAGTAGAAAACGCTTCATGCAAGCCGCTTGTGCGCCACTCACGCGCACAAACACAAATGTACACAGCGATACAAACGTGCGGACGGATGTACAGACGACATTTAATCGAGGTCAAAGATCATTTCGCTCCAACGATACTCAAAGCTATTTCGTTCCATTGTACAACCACCGCTATACCCGTCGTGCCGTATCAGCCGGTCTGTGAAGAACCTAGCATCCCTCGAAAGTTTAATGAGATTTCGTATAGAAAAAAAGAGTAAATAAATGACAAAAAAAAAAAAAAAAAAAAAAAAAAAAAAATAGCGCGCCATCAGTAGAAAGCGCAGAAAGCGAGTCGTGCTCTTCGTTCCATTTCGTTTCTGGCATCAAGCTTTCAACGGGAAATAGTCAGACACGCTCCCCTTGATATTCCCGTTCTCCATCTAGTTTTTGCGCTCTTAACCACGCCGAACGCGAGTTCGTGCATAAATTCGCTGTATGAACGCATTCTCTGTACGCACAGCCAATTTTTTTCGATCCTCTCAGAAATTTCTTATAATTAGCCAGCTAGACGAAAATTCAACGAGCACTACTATGGCTGAATTTTTATTTCGGATTTTTACGTTGCCTTAATTTAGATGTGTGAATATTTTGTTTGCTAGAATATTTTTAGATTTTTAGAATAAGAGAAACATAATAAAAAGTGATACATGTTTTAATTTTTTTATGAAGTTTTAAATACTATTGTATATTTATAGGTTTTTTTTTAAACCAAAGAAATATGATTTTAGAGGGAGATGAGTTAATTAATTTGAAATTATTTGATTTAGATTGTAGATTATTTACGGGATTGCGTTAACTATTATTGGAATCTTCTTATAACTATTGAAAATTATACCAAAAATTATTAATTAAATTTTCTCTTTATAACATCAGAAATTTAAAAAAGTATATATATGCCTTCTCCAAAATTTAATGAAGAAAAATTATTGTCTCCTGTTACGTCATGGATTTGGTGTTTTCTCCATGAACGCAACGAAGTTAGATTTATTTGCCTTTGTTTTAAGCCGGAATGCGCCGGCTAAGGATCGAAGCAGGTGTCTGGTGATTTTTTTTATTAATAATAATTTTCTAAAACACTGATTATGAAAATATTACAACCGTTTTTATTTCAATGACGGGATTCACAAAATACACAAGAAACTAGTTGATATAATGTTTTTTAAAAGTATAATGGAAAATGTTACAACGCCGAAATCGAAATGTATAATTGGCGACTGTTTAAATTCGAGTCTAGAGTTGTGTTCGAGTTTAAATTCGTCGGGTTCGGCCCCCGGAGTGGAACTGACTAAGGTAAACGTACCAATGGCGGGACGTTTAAGGCGGTGTCTGTTTTGTATGCCAATTTCCGCATGCATATATTAATTATTTTGCAAATGGTGGTAACGAATTGCAAGATTAGAGTTTCTAGTTTCCAAAAACTATACAATAAAAATATTTCTGATTGTTTGATAAATAGTTATTGATTAAAACGCTGAAAAGTGCAGATGTACCAGTGCCGGGACGGGTATTTTTGTGCATGTCCCGCTGCCGGGACACCAAATGTGCGTATCGGTGGACATCTACAAATTTTAATGCATCTGCTTGAAAAGAAATGCCAAAAAATGTGCGGTACACATATATACACCTATGATGCAATAAATAAAACATATATGTTTATAAAATACATATATATATTTTAGTAAATTATCAATGAAGTTTTTGCTACCGCATAACCCAACATCCGCGTCAAAATGTCAATCGTGCGATTGTGTCCCGGCTCTGGGTCGCAGCGAGATTGCTTACTACTTGCCCCAGTCGCGGAACATACGTTGGACAGTGCCCGACTAGAAATTCAGTTATGGGAAATATCAGGGCCGGACCTGGTAACCGGATTCTAAATCCAAGGCCCCTGTCTGGCTACCTTATACGGCCCTGATTGGAAATGTAACGCTTTGGCACATCAGGGCCAGTTCAAGTTTACCACATAAGGACCTGATAAAAATAACCATTTAAGGGCCTGATAAATATAATCATAGATATATAAATACATATACTTATCTTTATATTAAATTAAAAAATTAATTATTAATTTCCGCGCATTATGCCGCAATATGATCAATAATATTCTATTAATATTACAAAAAAAAAAAAACAAGTCGTCTTCAGATACGGTTTTTCGTAACATCATTCGGGAAGTGATGCACGCGGGATTTGAACCTAAGACCTACGGGACCTACCTATTTACCTAACTACCTAACCGAGCACGCTAACCACTAGACCAAACCGACTATGTGGATATCTCGTACAGTATTTCCATAATAGTTCAATTTACTATTGATTTAAATACTAGTTCAGTTTTTAACGTAACTAATTAGGAATTTGAACTTAAAATTTGTAAATTCAAAATGACGGGTTTAAAATTAAAAACATATTGAATGCGACATTTTGATTTTATAAATGATATTCTTAATTCCACCAATATTTCGATCAGGTCTACCTTATCTATGCCAGGTCTGAACCTGAATATGGAATACCTTGTCAGGTCTACCTTAATTTTTCCCGATCTGGCCCTGAATAAGATACACCTTATTAGGTCTACCTTAATATTTCCCGATCTGGCCCTGAATAAGATACACCTTATCAGGTCAACCTTCCCTTTGCCAGATCCGGTCCTATTAAGGTACATCTTATCAGGTCTACCTTATCTATGCCAGATCTGGACCTGAATAGGGAATACCTTATCAGGTCAACCTTCCCTATGCCAGGTCCGGTCCTAATAAGGTGCACCTTATCAGGGCAACCTTTCCAATGCCAGATCCGGTTCTAATAAGGTACACCTTATCAGGTCAAACTTATCTATGCCAGATCAGGCCCAAATGTGACGGCAGGGCTGCCCTACCAGATTTCTAGTCGGGTGGTGCCAACGTATATTCGGTCAGCTCCAATAACGGGACACAAAAATTACGAGTTTTAAGATATTGTACGTAACATTTGACAGTGTAATCTTAAACTTTAAGAATTTCTGAATTTGAAATACCTATGGAAAGTCTCGAACGAACTATAATCTCCGGGGTATCATATTAATGATTATTCGGCTCTCCTTAGCTAATTGGTTTAGGGATTTGCTGAAAAAGCTCGAACACCATAGATCCGCTAATATCCTTATTATTTACATTTTAAATTTACGATGAAAAACATGTAATTTTGTCACGTATGTTAATTATATATAACATATACAATTGGAAGAGTTATTTTTTAATATTTTATCCATTAAACTCTTAGTATCTACAAATATCCCTTTAGTGTCCCTCAATTGGGACCTGTCCCACCATTGGTACGTTTACCTTATATAAGAAATTGAAAAGTGGTGCTGAAGTCGCAGCCCATTAGTAAAAAAGTTAAAGATGCAGGACATCGCGCATCTCCTAGACGTGCGGTGCCCTGCTATTTCGCGTGGGAAAGCTGACACTGCGCTGAGAAGGGCAGCGAAAGCTCTCCTCAACTTTGAGGTGCAGAAATTATTTTTCTCAAAACAGCGTGAGAATGCTGTTCAAAGTAAAAAGTCCGCATCCAGCAGCGAGAAGCGCTACTGGGTGTTTCAAAAAACGAATTTTTGTTTCTTGTTATTATTATATTATCTTTACCTAATAAAATAATAATAATATTTTTGAAAAGTTTTTTTATAATGTTTAATTATTTGCTTCTTAAATTTTTTAATAATCAAAAATAAGCCCGGACGTAACATTACTGTTATTTTTTATTTATTTTTTAATTTTTTCCAACAAAACATAAATTTGACAAAAAAAAATTTGAAAAAATAAATTCGAAATTTTTTTATAGAAATCATTTTTTAGTGCTAAAATGTGGCTAATTATCATGATAAATATTTAAGAGGGTCCAGAAGAAAGTGGCTAAACTGTCGGAGAATGCCTCGTATTTTCTATGGTGCTGTGGTATGTATATATATATATACTATATATAATACACAATGGATACCATCTCTGCCCTTGGCGAGAGTAAACCTATAACGTTTCGTCGTGTAACAGAAAATTACTCCGTTGGAGCGCGCGGGCGAGCGTCAATATTTCCGTCGCGACCCCAACTGTGCGGCTTTTACGGGGTGTGTCAAGCAGACGGGAAAGATACATCGAGGGAGAATGTAGTAGAGCGTTATGTGCGGATGAGTGAGGCAGGGAGTTGTATACTATAAGTAGTACCTCAGAGTGTGAGAAGAGACGCCAGTTCCTCCTCAATTCTTGTTTCTATCTGAAGGGAAACCAAGTCTCACTATATATAGCAAAGAGGTAATTTGAGTCTCTACACATCAATTTATTAATTTTCGTAAGTGGTATTATCATTTTTTTTAACAAGAAAACTCAAAGAGGATATTAAGGGTTTCTATAAAACACCTGTAAAAAATATTTCAGTACTGAAATAAATGTGTATTTATGATATAATAAAATAATAAATATAAATTAACCGGAAAATCGTATTTGTGGATTTTTTTCTTAACGTGTAATTTGGGACAAAAAAAGGGGGGAGAAAAGTTTCTGTTTCCAGAATTCACAGATCCGATTTCCGGTCGGAAAATCCAACCGAAATTTTTTTTCTTCAAGATATCGAATTTTGGCCTTCACTAACAGCCCAGGGCTGATAAAAATAATATTCTCCATATATATTCCATTATGCTATATAAATAGATATAAGTAAATATATTCGATGCGTAAATAACAACAATTTATATGTAATCTATACATTAGTAATTACGGTTAAATCGCGTTTGCAGTGAAATTTATGATATCTATAAATCGATTTAAGGGTTGCAAGGAATGCAACTCTTTTTGAACAAATTTAATAGAATATTCAAAGATCTAAAAAATCTTAACAAAAAGACGATATTTCCAGGGCTATTTACCAGAGTATATCAATTTTACTTATCTTTATGGAATTTCTATCATAAAACCCCGTTACAAGAAATAAAGAAATATAAAATGTACCAGATACTGTAGGTTCTCATCGACAATACACAGCAGCTACGTCCGGCATAAAAATTCATAAAATTTGTGCGAGTCTATCCACTTGTATATCGAAATTGCATTTCTCACAATGATTCTTTTCATACGCTGGGGTGAACGTGCGAAGGGCGCGCGAATATCTGCTACTACGCGAATAAATTCTTTATCTCTTTTCTAGAAACCCATCGAGTTTCCCCTACCCGTTCCCTTTTAGCGAATCTTCTCCATCCTTCTTGCCTTGATCTCTCGGTTCTGCAGCAATTTTCGCACCCTTTTGTGCTCGGCACATAATCGCAGAAAATCTGTAGCGTTACATCGGAGGTAAAGCGGGCCCTACTATGGCCCTGTTAAGAGCAATTGTGATATTTTTATGTAAAAATTTCAATATATTGAAGCCCTTATTATTGCTATTTTTTGAAGATATAAAAATATGAATTTTATACAGATTTAAAAAAAAAATACAAGTTTTCACCCAAGGAAATTGTATAATACACATATATGAGGCATTCTTCATCAACTGGGCCACTTTTTTCGGTCGACCTCCCGGATATTTATCTAAATTTGTTAGTTTGTTGTACTATTTGAGATGGGTGTTTGTGATTTTTTTCAGATTTTTAAAGGGCGCCGTTCAGGATGTACGTTTTTTTTTAAATATCACTATATCTCAGAAAATATTACTCTCAAAAAATTCTTAAGAACATTAACTTTTTTATTTTCCATCTACTTTCGAGTGGTGTTAAAATCATAATTTTTCCAACGGAAGAAAGTCAATTTTTCGCAAAAAAAAAGCAATAAATATTTTTTTTAACGAAAAAAGCATCTTTGATTCCGGTCTTAATTTTAAGATTCTGAGAAAAAAATTCCAAAGTGGCACCTCCAATTTTTAGGCAGTAAAAAATTGAAAATTAAAATAAAAAAATTAATACATTTTTTCCTGCCCGTTTTTTCCGAATTATTTGACGCAGTCCGTTGTCCGAGAAGTTTTATTTTATCTATTAGAAATCTGATGAAATCCGCTAGGGAGGAAATCCAAAGTGGTTTTTTTAAAAATTAAATTGTTTATTGTTTCCAAGACTACAATATTTTGTTATAATAGCTGCAACATCATAAAAATAAAGGCTAGTAATATCCACTTATGCTTTATAACCGATTTGGGTGCATGCAAGCACCTCTCATAGGTATAAATACTAATCAGGTCAAATGCCAATTTAAAAAAATATCAGTAACGCAGAATTCTTAATGAACCATCTAAGTTCTAAGTTTTTGGGCAGCGGACGTATTGCTCCTCGTAGTAAACGGGGAAAAACGGATCAAATCCAGGGGAAAAAACCGCTATAACACTCTTAAGAAATCCAAAGTGGCATCTCCGATTCTTAGGCAGGAAAAAATTTATTAATTTTTTTATTTTAATTTTCAATTTTTTACAGACTAAGAATTGGGGGTGCCACTTTGGAATGTTTTTTCTCAGGATCTTCATACAATGCGAAACACCTTGTAAAATTAAGAACGGAATCAAAGATGTTTTTTTCGTAATAAAATTATTTAAAATTGTCGCAAACAAAAGTAATAAAATTATTTATTACTTTTGTTTGCGACAATTTGACTTTCTTCCGTTGGAAAAATTATGATTTTAACATCACTCGAAAGTGCATGGAAAATGAAAACGTTAATGTTCTTAAGAATTTTTTGAGAGCTTATATTTTCTGAGATATTTAAAAAAAAAACGTAAATCCTGAACGGCGCCCTTTAAAAATCTGAAAAAAATCACAAACACCCACCTCAAATAGTACAACAAACTGACAAATTTAGACAAACATCCGGGAAGTCGACCGAAAAAAGTGGAAGTTGATAAAGAATGCCTCATATATAATGTAAAGAAAATTATATCAAATTCGATTAGTAATCATAATAATTATTTCCAACATTTTCTTTTTCTTCGAGCCTGTTCAAATGTAAATGAGTATTATTGCGTTTTTTATTCGTAAAAAAAGTGAACTGTTCCTACAACTGTAATTATAAATTACAATTATAAATATAATTATAAATGTAATTAAGAATATAATTATACAAAATACGAGGAACGAGAAAGAATCCTCAACCTCCATAACCTAATCATCGTTCGGCATTTCGCTGTCTTTCGACATTACACTCAAGTGGTTTTCATCACCAAAAGTTTCGTCATCTTCGTCGAACATTTTTTATTGAAACGCGCGATCCCGTAAATGATATGATATTTAAAATCAGATAAACTCGTTATTTATGCACCAGAAAAATGTCTGCAAAAAATTTCTGAAAAATTTCTCCAATATTCCGTGCAAGGTTCTTAACGATTGCATTTTTCGCAATGTTTCCTTTCACACACTGAGGTATAGATATGCGAATAACGGGAGTGCGAATGACTGCTACTATGTCACTAAATTCTTGATCTCTTTTTCTGGAAACCCATCGACTTCACTTTTCTCTAGTTTCCTTTTCGCGCCTCGTCTTCTTTCATTACACTCAAGTGGTTTGCATCACCAAAAGTTTCGCCATCTTCGTCGATCATTTTTTATTGGAACGTGAGATTCCGTAAATGATATGGAATCTAAAATCAGATAAACTCGTTATTTATACATCAGAAAAATGTCTGCAAAATTTCTCCAATATTCCGTGCATGGTTCTTAACGATTGCATTTTTCGCAATGTTTCCTTTCACACACTGAGGTAAGTATAGCTATGCGAATAACGGGAGTGCGAATATCTGCTACTATGCCAACAAATTCTTTATCTCTTTTTCTGGAAACCCATCGAGTTCACTTTTCTCTAGTTTCCTTTTCGCGCGTCTTCTTCTTTCATTACACTCAAGTGGTTTTCATCACCAAAAGTTTCGTCATCTTCGTCGATAATTTTTTATTGGAACGTGAGATTCCGTAAATGATATGGAATCTAAAATCAGATAAACTCGTTATTTATACATCAGAAAAATGTCTGCAAAATTTCTCCAATATTCCGTGCAAGGTTCTTAACGATTGCATTTTTCGCAATGTTTCCTTTCACACACTGAGGTATAGCCATGCGAATAACGGGAGTGCGAATATCTGCTACTATGCCAATAAATTCTTTATCTCTTTTTTTGGAAACCCATCGAGTTCACTTCTCTCTAGTTTCCTTTTTGCGCGTCTTCCTCTTTCATTACACTCAAGTGGTTTTCATCACCAAAAGTTTCGTCATCTTCATTGATAATTTTTTATTGGAACGTGTGATTCCGTAAATGATATGGTATTTAAAATCAGATAAACTCGTTATTTATACATCAGAAAAATGTCTACAAAATTTCTCCAATATTCCGTGCATGGTTCTTAACGATTGCATTTTTCGCAATGTTTCCTTTCACACACTGAGGTATAGCTATGCGAATAACGGAAGTGCGAATATCTGCTACTATGCCAATAAATTCTTTATCTCTTTTTTTCGAAACCCATCGAGTTCACTTTTCTCTAGTTTCCTTTTCGCGCGTCTTCCTCTTTCATTACACTCAAGTGGTTTTCATCACCAAAAGTTTCGTCACCTTCGTCGATAATTTTTTATTGGAACGTGAGATTCCGTAAATGATATGGATTCTAAAATCAGATAAACTCGTTATTTATACATCAGAAAAATGTCTGCAAAATTTCTCCAATATTCCGTGCAAGCTTCTTAACGATTGCATTTTTCGCAATGTTTCCTTTCACACACTGAGGTATAGCTATACAAATAACGGGAGTGCGAATATCTGCTACTATGCCAGTAAATTCTTTATCTCTTTTTCTGGAAACCCATCGAGTTCACTTTTCTCTAGTTTCCTTTTCGCGCCTCTTCTTCTTTCATTACACTCAAGTGGTTTTCATCGCCAAAAGTTTCGTCATCTTCGTCGATCGTTTTTTATTGGAACGTGAGATTCCGTAAATGATATGGAATCTAAAATCAGATAAACTCGTTATTTATACATCAGAAAAATGTCTGCAAAATTTCTCCAATATTCCGTGCAAGGTTCTTAACGATTGCATTTTTCGCAATGTTTCCTTTCACACACTGAGGTATAGCTATGCGAATAACGGGAGTACGAATATCTGCTACTATGCCAATAAATTCTTTATCTCTTTTTCGGGAAACCCATCGAGTTCACTTTTCTCTAGTTTCCTTTTCGCGCCTCTTCTTCTTTCATTACACTCAAGTGGTTTTCATCACCAAAAGTTTCGTCATCTTCGTCGATAATTTTTTATTGGAACGTGAGATTCCGTAAATGATATGGAATCTAAAATCAGATAAACTCGTTATTTATACATCAGAAAAATGTCTGCAAAATTTCTCCAATATTCCGTGCAAGCTTCTTAACGATTGCATTTTTCGCAATGTTTCCTTTCACACACTGAGGTATAGCTATGCGAATAACGGGAGTGCGAATATCTGCCACTATGCCAATAAATTCTTTATCTCTTTTTCTGGAAACCCATCGAGTTCACTTTTCTCTAGTTTCCTTTTCGCGCCTCTTCCTCTTTCATTACACTCAAGTGGTTTTCATCACCAAAAGTTTCGTCATCTTCGTCGATCATTTTGTATTGGAACGTGAGATTCCGTAAATGATATGGAATCTAAAATCAGATAAACTCGTTATTTATACATCAGAAAAATGTCTGCAAAAATTCTGCAATATTCCGTGCAAGCTTCTTAACGATTGCATTTTTCGCAATGTTTCGTTTCACACACTGAGGTATAGCTATGCGAATAACGCGAGTGCGAATATCTGCTACTATGCCAACAAATTCTTTATCTCTTTTTCTGGAAACCCATCGAGTTCCCTTTTCTCTAGTTTCCTTTTCGCGCCTCTTCTTCTTTCATTACACTCAAGTGGTTTTCATCACCAAAAGTTTCGTCATCTTCGCCGATAATTTTTTATTGGAACGTGAGATTCCGTAAATGATATGGAATCTAAAATCAGATAAACTCGTTATTTATACATCAGAAAAATGTCTGCAAAATTTCTCCAATATTCCGTGCAAGCTTCTTAACGATTGCATTTTTCGCAATGTTTCCTTTCACACACTGAGGTATAGCTATGCGAATAACGGGAGTGCGAATATCTGTTACTATGCCAATAAATTCTTTATCTCTTTTTCTGGAAACCCATCGAGTTCACTTTTCTCTAGTTTCCTTTTCGCGCGTCTTGCTCTTTCATTACACTCAAGTGGTTTTCATCACCAAAAGTTTCGTCACCTTCGTCGATAATTTTTTATTGGAACGTGAGATTCCGTAAATGATATGGAATCTAAAATCAGATTAACTCGTTATTTATACATCAGAAAAATGTCTGCAAAATTTCTTCAATATTCCGTGCATGGTTCTTAACGATTGCATTTTTCGCAATGTTTCCTTTCACACACTGAGGTATAGCTATGCGAATAACGGGAGTGCGAATATCTGCTACTATGCCAATAAATTCTTTATCTCTTTTTCTGGAAACCCATCGAGTGCACTTTTCTCTAGTTTCCTTTTCGCGCGTCTTTCTCTTTCATTACACTCAAGTGGTTTTCATCACCAAAAGTTTCGTCATCTTCGTCGATAATTTTTTATTGGAACGTGTGATTCCGTAAATGATATGGTATTTGAAATCAGATAAACTCGTTATTTATACATCAGAAAAATGTCTGCAAAATTTCTCCAATATTCCGTGCATGGTTCTTAACGATTGCATTTTTCGCAATGTTTCCTTTCATACACTGAGGTATAGCTATGCGAATAACGCGAGTGCGAATATCTGCTACTATGCCAACAAATTCTTTATCTCTTTTTCTGGAAACCCATCGAGTTCCCTTTTCTCTAGTTTCCTTTTCGCGCCTCTTCTTCTTTCATTACACTCAAGTGGTTTTCATCACCAAAAGTTTCGTCATCTTCGTCGATAATTTTTTATTGGAACGTGTGATTCCGTAAATGAAATGGTATTTAAAATCAGATAAACTCGTTATTTATACATCAGAAAAATGTCTGCAAAATTTCTCCAATATTCCGTGCAAGCTTCTTAACGATTGCATTTTTCGCAATGTTTTCTTTCACACACTGAGGTATAGCTATGCGAATAACGGGAGTGCGAATATCTGCTACTATGCCAATAAATTCTTTATCTCTTTTTTTGGAAACCCATCGAGTTCACTTTTCTCTAGTTTCCTTTTCGCGCCTCTTCTTCTTTCATTACACTAAAGTGTTTTTCATCATCAAAAGTTTCGTCATCTTCGTCGATAATTTTTTATTGGAACGTGAGATTCCGTAAATGATATGGAATCTAAAATCAGATAAACTCGTTATTTATACATCAGAAAAATGTCTACAAAGTTTCTTCAATATTCCGTGCAAGCTTCTTAACGATTGCATTTTTCGCAATGTTTCCTTTCACACACTGAGGTATAGCTATGCGAATAACGGGAGTGCGAATATCTGCCACTATGCCAATAAATTCTTTATCTCTTTTTCTGGAAACCCATCGAGTTCACTCCTCTCTAGTTTCCTTTTCGCGCGTCTTCTTCCTTTTCCTTGATCCCTCAGCCCCGGATCGTTCGCGCTGTGTTGTATGTACGAGGTTCTGCGCATAAACGCAGCGAGTAAGAGAAAGAGGGCGAAGACAAAGAAGAGAGCGCCTTCCCCTTCTCCTCGATTCCTCCGTCGACCCGGAACTTTTCTATTATCTGTCGGTACGGCGGTTGTGAGGCGCGAAGAGGATTTCTGGCGCGGCCGCGCGCTGCTCGCGCCCTCTCGCAATTTTCCCTCTCGCTTCTCGCGTGGCTGCTTCGAGCCAATGTTTATTTTAACTACTCTTCGCTCACCGGCTGCGTCAGCAACGAGAGAGCTGCTACTCTGGCTCGTGAGCCTCTCTTCTCTCTGCTCCGGGAACGGTTCGTCCTTTCGACGGATACATTATGTACGTAAATGCGCCCGAGCGAGCGACGAGCGAACGAACGAACTCGCTCGCGAATGATATAAAACGAGGGAGGAGCTTTGGTGGGAGAGTGAGACGGAAATGGGAAAATTCTATAGCTGCTGTTTATTCGGGCGTCTCGTTATCGTCGCATATACCGTGCCAACTGCCAGCAAAGTAGACTTTCCAAACTCTTTATTCGCTCAAACTATTATGTTTAACATATATTGTGTTATACGTGTGTGTGTGTATATATATATGTAATGTGTGTTTTTGTGTGTGTGTGTATACATATATATTAATTGAATCCTCGCCTCGGTTTGCCCGTCTCTTTGCCCTCTGCTGCATAGACTCGTGTTGCTCTCGCACATTTCATATGCCACACTCCTTTCCGTATGCTTGCAGAAGTTTGAGGAGCAGAAAACGGAAATAATATAATATGCAAGGGAAGGGAGGGCAGGTGGCATGAAATACGCTCAAGCGTTATACGACCGACGAGATATTGTAGACACTTTATACCCGTACTTCCTCCTTTCATAATGTATCCATGATATATTAAGTAGTTCATGAAACCAAGTTTCTGACGCCGCATTCGCCACTGCAGAACTCATATTTATTCTTCCCCTTTGCCCTACACAGTACAACGTCCCCGGGGCTTACGAAAAATCGCGAATTATTCATCGTGCTGCTGAGCTCAGCTGTAGCTTTTTCAAAAGATTTTTTTGGACATCGTGTAACGACGACAAAAAATCCAAAAAGCTCGGAGGAACACAGAGCTTATAGAAAAATGTTAACCTACAGAGTGCAGCAGATTTTTTCATGAAATGAAAAATTAACATAATTCACCACTGTATTTGTTTTCAGACTTTTCGGATTTTAAAAATTACATGGAGGAAATTTTCCTGTGTGATTGTGTAGAATTTTAAAAAATCCGACTTATTTGCTGGTTATCATTCCATTTTTTCCGGGTTTATCCGATTTTTATTGTGGTGAGAAAAAAATAAAATAAAAAAACAACATTGAGCAGAGTACAGCGTAGATTGTATCAAACTTATTTAAAATCGTAGAATAATTAACGAGCATTTTTTAGTTGTAGCTGAAGATATACCATTTTTCTACATTTTTCCGACTGAGCAAAAAAAAAAAAGTTTTGCATATAGAGAGATAAATAACTAACTCCATCAATAAACTACTAGTAGAGAGATTCTATTGTATACATTTTATGCAGCTCCCAGAAAAATGTGAAATAATTAAAGAGTGTTTGTTAGTTACGGATGAGGACATTCCATTTTTATCACTTTTTCCGGATTTACTGTGACGAATAAAATATGTGATAAATAAATGTGCATAGAGATAGTCTACTGTACAGATTGTATGAAACACGCAGGAAAATGTGAACATAATTAATGAATGTTCATTAATTCCAGCTGTGACTATGCTATTTTTTCTAGATTTGCCTGATACTCTGTAGTGAACAAAAAAAAAGTTGTGCATGTAAAAAGACCCTACTGTACATTGTATGAAGCTTCCAGGAAAATATGAAATAATTAATCAGTGTTTATTAGTGGTGGTTGAGAAAATTCCATCTTTCCCAGATATGTCAGATTTTATTATGATGAGCGAAAAATAACAGAAAATAAATGTGTATTGAGAGAGTCTACAACATTACATACATTATTCCTACATTTTTCCTATGTTCATATTGTAGAAAATTCTCACAGAAATATGTGAAATAATTACGAACTTTTTATTAGTTGTGGCTGAGGCCATTAATATTTTTTTCATTTTTTTCTTGTTCTAATTTAAAAAAAAAAAAGACGTGCATATGGAGAGATTCGACATTATAAATTGTGACTCATCTTCCCGAAAAATCTGAAATAATTAACGAGTTTTCCCAGGATGAAATTACTGCCCTTACATTTTTTAAAGCTTTTTTGATTACTCTGTAACGAGAATAAAAATTGAAGGTATAAAAAAACGGAAAACGTTGCATATTGGAGAGACTCTACTGTTCACGCGTAGTCAACTTGAAACTGTTTGCATGTCGAAGTGGGAGAAGTATGAAAAATGTAATGACGCAGTCACGTTTGAGGAGACGAGTGGATGAGAGTGCTCGAAGGATCGTCGTACATATTCTCTTCGCGGTTTTCCTCTTCTTCCCCGACGTCTCGACTACTTGTATTTATATATATATATATACACATACACACATACAGGGCATTCCATGACATAACGATCTAATTGTAAGTCTAGCGATGATTGGTGCATATTTAAAAATATAAAAGTACTTATTGAAAAATAAATTCTATTTGTTTGAGTTTATTTGTTAACACTCATTTTCTAAGATAACATTTTTTGAATAATGTAAAATCACAATTTTCTAAAAACTGAAGAGAATATTCCAAAAAAACTTGAAAAAAATTGATCTTTCAAATTACCGGTGAGAGAAACTGAAAGAAATATCTATTTATAATTCCAATTATTATTATTTTTATATTTATGATTTTAATATTACGTTTAATCGAAGTAATGGTCACAATTGACGTTCAATCGATTTTGATATCGAAAATTTCAACAAAAAATTAATTCTAAAAATTTGGCATGACAATAAATTATGCATATTATTTATTTATAAATCATTAAAAGGAATCATTAATAATTAAAAATAAAACAATCATTACAATTTTATGCGATATAAAACTAACTGTATTTTTATGTTAAAAATAAAGATTAATGATTTCAATAATTTTACTTTCACTTTGTTTTATGTTTCTTCGGAAATTTTGAAATCCCTATTTTGTCGTCATCTTCAAAAAAATTCGTTATATTGTATTTATGAAGTTTTTCAGACTTCAGAAAATTGTAGTATTTAATTTGTGTCTAAAAAAGGTATATCAGCAACGAAGTGTAAAAAAAAAAATTTTCAATAAAAATTAGATGCTTTTTTCAATAACTATTTATTTCTCCTAGAGGAATTTTTTTCGGAAAGATTTTTTGAATTTCTGGAACCCTTAAAACAAAAATTCTAATTTTATAACATAGTTACCAAAATCCTATAAATAAACCTTTCTCTATGAAGGAGAAAGTTGGAAAATAAGGAATTCAACGTAAAAAGTCCTGTGCAACCTTTTGATATAATTAAAATAACGAAAAAAAATTGAGTCCTTATCACATTAGAATTTGATCGTGATGTCATGGAATGCCCTATACATACATATATAAATATATTGCGTGGTGCGTGATGCACGCTCTGCTCTCGAAGCCTCCGACACCCCTAGTGCTGCTCAGTGCTGAGAGCTCGTAACGTTCCCCGGAACGAGATATACAATTCTGCATTGTTTTTCAGGTTCCCCCTCGTTGAACGAGTTGCGCGTGATATAGAGCAAGATAGGGTTAGACAGAAGAAGCGACGTGGGACAGAGAGAGTCAGAAAGAAGAGACGCGTCGAGAGGGATGACGATCAGCATGCAGAAGCATCCAACCCTTAACTTGAGCACGGAGAAGCTCGCGACTCTCGGCCGCAAGCAGAAGCGTCAACCCGCACTAGCGAAGCTCCCGTCCAACTAGAGAAACGTACACGTCGAGATAAAATACTGAAGCTTCGTGTGACGAATATTATTTCAAGTGTAGAAGCGTAGACTATTCGCTCTAGCGCCTCTGCTGCCACTGAGTGCGCGTCTGGAAAATATTCTACCGTGAAAAGACCGACATCTAGACAGCTTCTAATGCACTGTTTATATTTTTAGTTACTTTTTAACATTTTTCCAGAAGTGAATAAATATAGGATTTTTGTCATATTTTTTTTTACTGGGAGGAAATTTAATTGGGAGGTAGTTTAATTGCATAGGCAAAATGTTATGAACAATACATTGTTTAAATTTGTAGGGGGTTTGCCATATGTTTAATATGTTAAGTCATTAATAATGTACAAATTATGAATATTGCATTTAAAATTGAATACTTAATATTACGCTGTGCGCTCCTGGAAAATATTCTACCGTGAAAAGACCGACATCTAGACAGCTTCTAATGCACTGTTTATATTTTTAGTTACTTTTTTTTTAGTTTTTCAAGAAGTGGATAAATATCGGATTTTCGTCATATTTTTTTTACTGGGAGGAAATTTATTTGGGATGTAGTTTAATTGCATAGGAAAAATGTTATGAACAATACATTGTTTAAATTTCTAGGGGGTTTGCCATATCTTTAATATATTAAGTCATTAATAATTATTTTTTAATTTAATGGCAATATACACAATTTGTACATTATAATGTACAAATTGTGTATATTGCAATTAAACTTGAATACTTAATATTATGCTGTGCGCTCCTGGAAAATATTCTACCGTGAAAAGACCGACATTTAGACAGCTTCTAATGCACTGTTTATATTTTTGGTTAAATTTTTTAGGTTTTCAAGAAGTGGATAAACATCGGATTTTCGTCATATTTTTTTTACTGGGAGGTAATTTAGTTGGGAGGTAGTTTAACTGCATAGGCAGAATGTTATGAACAATACATTGTTTAAATTTGTAGGGGGTTTGTCATATGTTTTATTTATTAAGTCATTAATAGTGTTAAAATGATGTATATTTCATTTAAAATTGAATACTTAATATTATGCTGTGCGCTCCTGGAAAATATTCTACCGTGAAAAGACCGACATCTAGACAGTTTCTAATACACTGTTTATATTTTCAGTTACGTTTTTTAGTTTTTCAAGAAGTGAATAAATATCGGATTTTCGTCATATTCTTTTTTACTGGGAGGAAATTTAATTGGTAGGTAGTTTAATTGCATAGGCTGAATGTTATGAACAATACATTGTTTAAATTTCTAGGGGGTTTGCCATATGTTTAATATGTTAAGTCATTAATAATGTACAAATCATGTATATTGCATTTAACATTGAATACTTAATATTATGCGATGCGCTCCTGGAAAATATTCTACCGTAAAAAGACCGACATTTAGACAGCTTCTAATGCACTGTTTATATTTTTAGTTACTTTTTTTAGTTTTTCAAGAAGTGGATAAACATCGGATTTTCGTCATATTTTTTTTTACTGGGAGGAAATTTAATTGGGAGGTAGTTTAATTGCATAGGCAGAATGTTATGAACAATACATTGTTTAAATTTGTAGGGGGTTTGTCATATGTTTAATATATTAAGTCATTAATAATGTACAAACTATGTATATTGCATTTAAAATTGAATACTTAATACTATGCTGTGCGCTCCTGGAAAATATTCTGTTTTCACTGTTTATATTTTCAGTTACTTTTTTTAGTTTTTCAAGAAGTGAATAAATATCGGATTTTCGACATATTTTTTTTACTGGGAGGAAATTTAATTGGGATGTAGTTTAATTGCATGGGCAGAATGTTTTAAACAATACATTGTTTAAATTTCTAGGGGGTTTGCCATATGTTTAATATATTAAGTCATTAATAGTGTTTTTTTTTAATTTTTATTCTTTCCATGGTATGGCTTCAATCGCCTTTTACCGCCCTTCCCACCCTTACTTCTATCACTCCCTACCTGCACTTCACTAAGCTAACCTAACTTTCCAATGCGTCCGCAGCCAACTTTAGCTACACTGTACCGCATTTGCCATGGGCACGGGGAAACTGCGGGAAACCCGTACCGGTACAGACAATCGTACATTCTTCCGATTTTCCGGTGTATTCACGAAAGTAACTTACTTAAGTGTAAACACCGGGATCTCAGAAAAACTGACCTCCCGCTCACTGATTGATGTGCCAGCCGGTGCATGGCTAAACGGTCACCCATCCAAGTTACGACCGCAAACAATGCTGCTTAACTCGGGGGACCGCCAGAGCCGCACACCGACCGCACAACCACCAGTGCTGGTCATTAATAACGTACAAACTATGTATATTATATTGCATTTAAAATTGAATAGTTAATATTATGCTGTGCGCTCCTGGAAAATCTACCATGAAAAGACCGACAGTCAAAGAGTTTCTAATTCACTGCTGATATTTTTAGTTACTATTTCTCAAGAAGTGGAAATGTCGAGTTTATTTAAATTTAAAAAAAAATTAATTAGTAATTCAATTGCACAGGCAGAATGTTATGAACATTATATGGTTCATATTTGGATGGATTTTGCAACAGGTTTAATGTATTAACCCCTTATTAATGCACAAACTACATATATTAAATTGGGCTTAATGTACCGATTTAATGCTGAATGCTTCAGTCTTAAATTCAATACTATTGTAATTAATTTTACGTTGCTATTATGAAAATTTAATAGTGATGACAATACAATTTAATTAAAAAATTGTGGTATGTTTTTCTGGAAAAGTGCGTTCGGCTCGTGCTGCAAACTCACACTCGTCAGAAAAAGTTGTTTAGCACTTGTATCGTAATATACTATGGTATTCTGCACACGTATTATGGAGGCTTTAAACTTTATATTAATACGAGGAGTATTAATATATGTCATACAAAATAGGTTCTGGTCAACTTCAAAGCCTCCCTAGAGAAAGGGCCGACGGTTTTAGGTCAACTCCAAAGCCTCCCATTCAGGAAATGTTATGATCGGCATTTTTTAAACGGCCAATCACATAAGCCACCGAAAATGAAGGAAGGGACGAAGGTTTAGGTCAACTCCAAAGCCTTCCATCAGAAAATTGAATGACTGCCATTTTTTAAATAACCAGAGACGTAAGTCAGAAAAAAAGAATGATGAAAGGAAGGTTTTAGTCAACTCCAAAGCCTCTCCATTCAGGAAATCTCAGGTTCAACATTTTTGAATTAATCAAACATGTAAGCCAACAAAAATGAAAAAAGGAACGAAAGTTGAGTTCAACTCTAAATTCTCCACAACGGAAAATTTTATGTTTGGAATTTTATATCGCATAAGTCACGAAAAATGTAGAAAAGGTCAAAGTGTTTAGGTCAACTGTAAAGCCTCCTATTCAAGAAATTTTATGATAGGCATTTTTTAAATAATCCATCACGTAAGCCAAAAAAAAATGAAGAAAAGAACTAAACTGGAGGTCAACCCCAAAGCCTCGCTATCAGAAAATCTTATGACCAGCATTTTTTAAATAATCAATCTTGTAAGCCACCAAAAATGAAGGAAGGGTCGAATCCTCCCCATCAATTCAAACACCAAAGCCTCCCCATCAGGAAATCTTATGGTCGTTATTCCAAAATTAATCAAAGCTATGAGCCAGTGAAAAAAATGATGGAACCAAAGTCCATAAAGTTTGGATATGACCAGAAGCGTTAAAAAATAAAACCGGGTGTAATAGAACGATTACCTCAACAAGGATTACCTCCCTAGTCCAAACAGACAGAGAGCGATGCCCCGCAGCATCTTTCTCTCAAACCTCTTTAAATCTTCGTCAGCCTCGCTACAGCATAATGGAAATCGATAAAGTTTACCTAAGCCCGAGAGTCTAATACCGGGCTATCTCCGTAAAGTTAGAAGTGGGAGAGGGATGTCCCAACGAGAGCTTGGCCGAAGGGTGCAATGCTTTGTGGTGGAAAAAGGCGAATATCCCGCACATAGGTGGAAGCCAAAGAGCTTCAATATACATGTATATAGTACAAGAGACCAAGAGTAGACGTCTGGTTCCTGTCCCGCAAGAGTGACTTGCCTCGTCGTCGCGAATGCCTGCAAGTCGATAGCTTCGATCGATATTTGTTCGCTGTGTGGAAAAGCTGTTCGGCTAGAACAATGGCGATCGTGAACACGCTTGTGGCGCTCAGACACACACACAGGCATAGAACAAGAGACGTGTGAGTCAAGCCATCAGAGAATATGCGATATATATTTGGCGGACAACTCGCAGACAGGAGAACTACCCCCCTGACGACGAAGATAGAGTTAGCCATGTATGTATTTTGTGTGTATATATATTGAGAAACAGCTTCAGTATAGTGTAGACGATGAGATCAGCTTACCAACAAAGTGGTAGTGATGCAGACAGAGCTAGAGCGTGTGTTTGGTCTTTGCCTGGGACTCACCGAGCCCCAACAAAGTGGCATAGTGACGTTGACCGGTTCGTACCAGTTTGACGGTGTGCAAAGTGATTGTGTTTTAGACTGGTCAGCCGATAATGGCAGTAACAGCAATTGTTGTTGTTGCTGAAAAGTTTTGATTCAGAAAAATGGTATTTAGCCTTTTAGTTCCACTTTAATAAATATGACAACATTTTTTTAAGTTCTTGGCATCGAGACGTTACCGGGCTCTACGAATGACTTGGGGCAATTTTTAATTTTAGTAGTTTTTGCTGCTGCTGAAAAGTTTGATTCAGTACATTGTTACTTAACCATTTACGTATACTGTCTTTACTTTAATAGACCCGATAATATTTTTTTAAAGTTTTTGGCGTCGAGACGTTACCGGGCTCTTGATATCACCTCGACGAATAATAACGTCAGCTTCAGTATAGTGTAGACGATGAGATCAACTTACCAACAAAGTGGTAGTGATGCAGACAGAGCTAGAGCGTGTGTTTGGTCTTTGCCTGGGACTCACCGAGCCCCAACAAAGTGGCATAGTGACGTTGACCGGTTCGTACCAGTTTGACGGTGTGCAAAGTGATTGTGTTTTAGACTGGTCAGCCGATAATGGCAGTAACAGCAATTGTTGTTGTTGCTGAAAAGTTTTGATTCAGAAAAATGGTATTTAGCCTTTTAGTTCCACTTTAATAAATATGACAACATTTTTTTAAGTTCTTGGCATCGAGACGTTACCGGGCTCTACGAATGACTTGGGGCAATTTTTAATTTTAGTAGTTTTTGCTGCTGCTGAAAAGTTTGATTCAGTACATTGTTATTTAACCTTTTACTTATACTGTCTTTACTTTAATAGACCCGATAATATTTTTTAAAAGTTTTTGTCGTCGAGACGTTACCGGGCTCTTGATATCACCTCGACGAATAATAACGTCAGCTTCAGTATAGTGTAGACGATGAGATCAACTTACCAACAAAGTGGTAGTGATGCAGACGGAGCTAGAGCGTGTGTTTGATCTTTGCCTGGGACTCACCGAGCCCCAACAAAGTGGCATAGTGACGTTGACCGGTTCGTACCAGTTTGACGGTGTGCAAAGTGATTGTGTTTCAGACTGGTCAGCCGATAATGGCAGTAACAGCAATTGTTGTTGTTGCTGAAAAGTTTTGATTCAGAAAAATGGTATTTAGCCTTTTAGTTCCACTTTAATAAATATGACAACATTTTTTTAAGTTCTTGGCATCGAGACGTTACCGGGCTCTACGAATGACTTGGGGCAATTTTTAATTTTAGTAGTTTTTGCTGCTGCTGAAAAGTTTGATTCAGTACATTGTTATTTAACCTTTTACTTATACTGCCTTTACTTTAATAGACCCGATAATATTTTTAAAAAGTTTTTGGCGTCGAGACGTTACCGGGCTCTTGATATCACCTCGACGAATAATAACGTCAGCTTCAGTATAGTGTAGACGATGAGATCAACTTACCAACAAAGTGGTAGTGATGCAGACGGAGCTAGAGCGTGTGTTTGGTCTTTGCCTGGGACTAACCGAGCCCCAACAAAGTGGCATAGTGACGTTGACCGGTTCGTACCAGTTTGACGGTGTGCAAAGTGATTGTGTTTTAGACTGGTCAGCCGATAATGGCAGTAACAGCAATTGTTGTTGTTGCTGAAAAGTTTTGATTCAGAAAAATGGTATTTAGCCTTTTAGTTCCACTTTAATAAATATGACAACATTTTTTTTAAGTTCTTGGCATCGAGACGTTACCGGGCTCTACGAATGACTTGGGGCAATTTTTAATTTTAGTAGTTTTTGCTGCTGCTGAAAAGTTTGATTGAGTACATTGTTATTTAACCTTTTACTTATACTGTCTTTACTTTAATAGACCCGATAATATTTTTTAAAAGTTTTTGGCGTCGAGACGTTACCGGGCTCTTGATATCACCTCGACGAATAATAACGTCAGCTTCAGTATAGTGTAGACGATGAGATCAACTTACCAACAAAGTGGTAGTGATGCAGACGGAGCTAGAGCGTGTGTTTGATCTTTGCCTGGGACTCACCGAGCCCCAAGAAAGTGGCATAGTGACGTTGACCGGTTCGTACCAGTTTGACGGTGTGCAAAGTGATTGTGTTTTAGACTGGTCAGCCGATAATGGCAGTAACATCAATTGTTGTTGTTGCTGAAAAGTTTTGATTCAGAAAAATGGTATTTAGCCTTTTAGTTCCACTTTAATAAATATGACAACATTTTTTTAAGTTCTTGGCATCGAGACGTTACCGGGCTCTACGAATAACGTGGGGCAATTTTTAATTTTAGTAGTTGTTGTTCCTGCTGAAAAGTTTGATTCAGTAAATTGTTATTTAGCCTTTTACTTCCACTCTCTTTACTTTAATAGACCCGATAATATTTTTTTTAAGTTCTTGGCGTCGAGACGTTACCGGGATCTTGATATCACCTCGACGAATAATAACGTCAGCTTCAGTATAGTGTAGACGATGAGATCAGCTTACCAACAAAGTGGTAGTGATGTAAACAGAGCTAGAGCGTGTGTTTGGTCTTTGCCTGGGACTCACCGAGTCCCAACAAAGTGGCATAGTGACGTTGACCGGTTCGTACCAGTTTGACGGTGTGCAAAGTGATTGTGTTTTAGACTGGTCAGCCGATAATGGCAGTAACAGCAATTGTTGTTGTTGCTGAAAAGTTTTGATTCAGAAAAATGGTATTTAGCCTTTTAGTTCCGCTTTAATAAATATGACAACATTTTTTTAAGTTCTTGGCATCGAGACGTTACCGGGCTCTACGAATGACGTGGGGCAATTTTTAATTTTAGTAGTTTTTGCTGCTGCTGAAAAGTTTGATTCCGTACATTGTTATTTAACCTTTTACGTATACTGTCTTTACTTTAATAGAGCCGATAATATTTCTTAAAAGTTTTTGGCGTCGAGCCGTTACCGGGCTCTTGATATCACCTCGACGAATAATAACGTCAGCTTCAGTATAGTGTAGACGATGAGATCAACTTACCAACAAAGTGGTAGTGATGCAGACGGAGCTAGAGCGTGTGTTTGGTCTTTACGTGGGACTCACCGAGCCCCAACAAAGTGGCATAGTGACGTTAACCGGTTCGTACCAGTTTGACGGTGTGCAAAGTGATTGTGTTTTAGACTGGTCAGCCGATAATGGCAGTAACAGCAGTTGTTGTTGTTGCTGAAACGTTTTGATTCAGAAAAATGGTATTTAGCCTTTTAGTTCCGCTTTAATAAATATGACATCATTTTTTTAAGTTCTTGGCATCGAGACGTTACCGGGCTCTACGAATAACGTGGGGCAATTTTTAATTTTAGTAGTTGTTGCTGCTGAAAAGTTTGATTCAGTAAATTGTTATTTAGCCTTTTACTTCCACTCTCTTTACTTTAATAGACCCGATAATATTTTTTTTAAGTTCTTGGCGTCGAGACGTTACCGGGCTCTTGATATCACCTCGACGAATAATAACGTCAGCTTTAGTATAGTGTAGACGATGAGATCAACTTACCAACAAAGTGGTAGTGATGCAAACAGAGCTAAATCGTGTGTTTGGTCTTTGCCTGGGACTCACCGAGCCCCAACAAAGTGGCATAGTGACGTTGACCGGTTCGTATCAGTTCGACGGTGTGCAAAGTGATTGTGTTTTAGATTGGTCAGCCGATAATGGCAGTAACAGCAGTTGTTGTTTTTGCTGAAAAGTTTTGTTTCAGAAAAATGGTATTTAGCCTTTTAGTTCCACTTTAATAAATATGACATTTTTTTAAGTTCTTGGCATCGAGACGTTACCGAGCTCTACGTATAACGTGGGGCAATTTTTAATTTTAGCAGTTGTTTTAATGCTGCTGAACAGTTTGATTCAGTAAATTGTCATTTAGCCTTTTACTTCCACTGTCTTTACTTTAATAGACCCGATAATATTTTTTTAAGTTCTTGGCGTCGAGACGTTACCGGGCTCTTGATATCACCTTGACGAATAATTATGTGGGTCTTGGGTTCGTATTGATACTAAACAAAGTGGCATAGCGACGTTGACCAGTTCGTACCAGTTCGATGGTGTGCAAAGTGATTGTGCTTCAGACTGGTCAGCGAATAATAGTAGTAACAGCAGCAACAATGTCGCAGCTTTTCAGCAGCAACATTGTTGCTGCTGAAAAGCTTGATTCAAACAAATGTTATTTAGCCTTTTTACTTTCACTTTCAAGTTTAGTAAACCCTCCATCATTTTTTTAAGTTCTTGGCGTCGAGACGTTACCGGGATCTTGATATCATCCTACGAATAACGTCAGGCACTTTTTAATTGTCCTTGTGGGTCACTTAGTTGAGCTATACATTTTTTCGTTCCGAAATTAATAAAATCATAAATGATTGTCTGAAATCAGTTTAAAACATACTGAGCGAAAAGATCCTTTGAAAAATTATATTTCGAACTCAAAAAAACACTCTTAAAAAAGGGATCACTGGTAATTAAGTCTAAAAGACGCTGCATTTTAGGTATAAGCATTTTTTCCAGCGGTTCATTTTCACAAAACGTTTTTTTTAAATCGAACTCTATATATGAAATTTAAAAAAATGTAACACCTTAATATATATTATGAAACAACTTTTAGATAGTACAGACTACGAGATCAGCTCACTAACAAAGTGGAAGTGATGCAGACAGAGGAAGGCGTGGGCTTGGTCGACGCGTGGGTCTCATTGAGCCCTAACAAAGTGGTATAGTGACGTTGACCGGTCCACAGCAGTCCGACGGTGTGCAAAGTGGTTGTGTTCCAGACTGGTCAGCCAGCAACGGCAGCAACGGCAGCAACAGCAGCAGCAGCGTCGGCAGCAGTAGTTGGAACATGTAATCGTCCGGCTGCCCGGTCAGGCTAGTGGTGAGAGAGCGCATTGATCAGACGCTAAGTAGTAGGGATATCTGATGGTTAGCCGCAGTCAGCAGACCCACGGCTGCCGAGGCACGCACCCCTGCATCCGACCAATGTTGTAGCGGTCAATGCGCGCGATACGCCCTCTCCTCTCTTACTAACCCGTCAACCACGAATTCTCTTGCACTGGAGGCAATGCATTTGGTCGAAACGACAAGCATAGATCGTGTTTTGCTCCAAGGTATTATTAATACAATTCTCGGTGAAAGAATTTCTTTAGAACGTAATTCACACATTTGGGACAGATTTTTTTATGTGTCTTAATTGCCTGGTGAGGATTTAGTAAAAAAGCTTAACTTTTATATAGGTCTCTGGAAGTTTATTTTTTTGGTTGGTTTTTTGGGAGTCCAAGTTGTCTCTGAAAGCAAATAGAACGTCGGTAGATATATTTTTCTTTATGCTAAATATTTGCAAGTACTTATTAAAATTTAGTCATTATATTTTCGATTATCATATTATTTATTTTTATTATATTATTAACGACTATTCTGTTATTATATATTTCCATCGGTTGCAATATTTCTGTAACTTAAAGGCACACACTGCAATAGAAATCGATCTCTATTACATTTAATTACTGTATTACATTATGTATGAATTATTTTCAAAAGTTCGAAGGACTTCAACTTTTTTTCATAAAAAATACATTCGAAAGATTTAGTTCAAAATTAATCTTCCACTGTTCTGATTTATTTCGACCCCTTTCTATAATATTGAAAAAAAAATGAAGAATCTTAATTAGGCCATATAAAAAATTTCAACCATTAGCACAATTTAACTAAATTATGTATCTAAGTTTTTATTAGTCTAAATTAATCATTTCCAATATTAGAATCAATAAAATATCTTAATGTTTTCCCTTTACTTAAATTCGACCTATTAGTTTTTCGTGTTTTCGAGACGCAGACAAGTAATTATTATTCTTTTCATCCTCGCAAAATGACCAATACCAATAATTACTCTTTTCAGTGTATTCAGCGTCGGCCAGCCAGACAAACGAGTTGCGGGCCGTTGGAACAAGAAGAAAAAGGAAGTAGAAGAAAGGGGAGAGAGCCGTTGGGTCATCAGCGTTGAAAAACAGACGTTCAGTGGAAATGGGATCTTCTTCCTCTGTTTCTATTCCGGACATTAATTACATCTGTCCATATAGAGACAGAGACACAAAGACAGATAATGGAGCACTGAACGGGACTATAGAAAGGGCTTCTGCCTGTCCCGATGTCGTGGAAGAGCAAACCAGCAGCGTTAGGGCGGCTGCTAGTACCCAGCGAGTTTGCGAGCAGCGAGAGCGTTTGCTCTGCGCAACAAGTAAAGAACGATCAATACGCAATATACTTGGTGGGTCCGGGACGTTGAGAGTGAACGAGGAATAGAGAGAGAGAGAGAGATAAATTGGGATGTATAGCAGCGTGTGGCAAGTGAATGGACCCATAAGCTCACTCACTCACTAGTTGGTCCACCCAACCTAATCAAACTTCCCGCTCGAGAAAATTCATCGTACTTTCCATATTGCAACGAATTGTGGCCCGCGGTGGTTGTCCACGCGCTCCTGTCCCTGATAGTAATTAACTCTACTCGGTGTTTTTCACGCCCGAATAACTCCGTTCTGCCAGTAGTTGCGAAGGCTTGGATACTCCAGTATTATAGTTAGATAGCCATACTCGAGAGCTGTTTCACCAGCTTTCCGGAATTTTGTCGTGTCTCCGGTTTCCGGCTAAAAACCCTCGGAACTGAAATACTTCATCCGTGCGTGGGAATGGAATAAGGGTTTTCCACTTCCACCTCTCATTCATGAACCTCACGGACTGTCCTCTGACTTTTTGCCGGTATTCGAGTGCTCCGGACACAGCTATTCACAACTTTTGCCTCATCTCTTATTTCCACAAGAGAATGGTACGAGGGAATAGACAGAGTACAAAGGAAATCGTATAGTTAGCTGAGAGACTCTCGGCTCTCTTCCGTGCTCTGATTATTGTTGGGATATAGAGAAAGAGCTATAATGGTCAGGTCGAAAATCTTGGAGGAACAGAGAAGCGACGACAAAGAGTTCAACATGTTTTGTCATCGTGGATTTCCTGTAATCGGTCAGGATATTATATTTAATTATCGACAAATAATAATCCACTAATGCTAAATATTTAAATATTGGACAACCTCGCATTTAAACTCAGCTCAATGGGCTCAATAATAATTTATTTACAATCTGATTATGGATGGGAAATTTATATAAAGTATTTACAAAATTAATAAAGTGGATAGAAAGATTGTTTTGGTAAAATCTACTTTTACTGAGGAGTATTTTGTGAAATTCGATTTCAATTAAATTTAATCGCGTTAAAAGTAATTTATGCAAGCTTTTTTTAAATTGTGTCTTGAAGAATCTTGGAGAAACAGAGAACCGACGACAAAGAGTTTAACATACTTTGTCATCGTGAATTTATTGTAATCGGTCAGGGCATTATTTTTAATTATCGACAAATAATTATTCACTAATACTAAATATTTAAATATTGGACAACCTCGCATTTAAACTCAGCTCAAGGGGCTCAAAAATAATTTATTTACAATCTGATTATGGATGGGACATTTACATAAAATATTTACAAAATTAATAAAGTGGCTAGAAAGATTGTTTTGGTAAAATCTACTTTTACTGAGGAGTATTTTGTGAAATTCGATTTCAATTAAATTTAATAGCGTTAAAAATAATTTATGCAAGCTTTTTTTGTATCTTGAAGAATTTTGGAGGAACAGAGAAGCGACGACAAAGAGTTCAACATGCTTTGTTATTGTGAATTTATTGTGATCGTTCAGGACATTTTTTTAACTATCGACAAATAATTATCCACTAATACTAAATATTTAAATATTGAACAACCTCGCATTTAAACTCAGCTCAATGGGCTCAATAATAATTTATTTACAATCTGATTATGGATGGGAAATTTATATAAAATATTTACAAAATTAATAAAGTGGCTAGAAAGATTGTTTTGGTAAAATCTACTTTTACTGAGGAGTATTTTGTGAAATTCGATTTCAATTAAATTTAATCGCGTTAGAAATAATTTATATAAGCTTTTTTTTGTATCTTGAAGAATTTTGGAGGAACACAGAAGCGATGACACAGAGTTCAATATGCTTTGTCATCGTGAATTTATTGTAATCGGTCAGGACATTATATTTAATTATCGACAAATAATTATCCACTAATGCTAAATATTTAAATATTGGACAACCTCGCATTTGAACTCAGCTCAAGGGGCTCAAAAATAATTTATTTAAAATCTGTTTATGGATGGGGAATGTATGTAAAATATTTAAAGAATAAACAAAGCGGCTAGATAGATTGTTTTGGTAAAATCTACTTTTACTGAGGAGTATTTTATGAAATTCCATTTCAATTAAATTTAATCGCGTTAGAAATAATTTATGCAAGCTTTTTTTTTGTATCTTGAAGAATTTTGAAGGAACACCGAAGCGATGACACAGAGTTCAATATGCTTTGTCATCGTGGATTTATTGTAATCGGTCAGGACATTTTTTTAACTATCGACAAATAATTATCCACTAATACTAAATATTTAAATATTGGACAACCTCGCATTAGAACTCAACATAAGGGGCTCAAAAATAATTTATTTAAAATCTGTTTATGGATGGGAAATGTATATAAAATATTTAAAGAATAAACAAAGCGGCTAGATAGATTGTTTTGGTAAAATCTATTTTTACTGAGGAGTATATTGTGAAATACGATTTCAATTAAATTTAATAGCCTTAAAAATAATTAATGCAAGTTTTTTTTTGTGTCTTGAAGAATCTTGGAGGAACAGAGAACTGACGACAAAGAGTTCAACATGTTTTGTCATCGTGGATTTATTGTGATCGTTCAGGACATTTTTTTAACTATCGACAAATAATTATTCACTAATACTAAATATTTAAATATTGGACAACCTCGCCTTTAAACTCAGCTCAAGGGGCTCAAAAACAATTTATTTAAAATCTGTTTATGGATGGGAAATGTATATAAAATATTTAAAGAATAAACAAAGCGGCTAGATAGATTGTTTTGGTAAAATCTACTTTTACTGAGGAGTATTTTATGAAATTCCATTTCAATTAAATTTAATCGCGTTAGAAATAATTTATATAAGCTTTTTTTTGTATCTTGAAGAATTTTGGAGGAACACAGAAGCGATGACACAGAGTTCAATATGCTTTGTCATCGTGAATTTATTGTAATCGGTCAGGACATTATATTTAATTATCGACAAATAATTATCCACTAATGCTAAATATTTAAATATTGGACAACCTCGCATTTGAACTCAGCTCAAGGGGCTCAAAAATAATTTATTTAAAATCTGTTTATGGATGGGGAATGTATGTAAAATATTTAAAGAATAAACAAAGCGGCTAGATAGATTGTTTTGGTAAAATCTACTTTTACTGAGGAGTATTTTATGAAATTCCATTTCAATTAAATTTAATCGCGTTAGAAATAATTTATGCAAGCTTTTTTTTTGTATCTTGAAGAATTTTGAAGGAACACCGAAGCGATGACACAGAGTTCAATATGCTTTGTCATCGTGGATTTATTGTAATCGGTCAGGACATTATTTTTAATTATCGACAAATAATTATCCACTAATGCTAAATATTTAAATATTGGACAACCTCGCATTTGAACTCAGCTCAAGGGGCTCAAAAATAATTTATTTACAATTTGATTATGGATGGGAAATTTATATAAAGTATTTACAAAATTAATAAAGTGGATAGAAAGATTGTTTTGGTAAAATCTACTTTTACTGAGGAGTATTTTGTGAAATTCGATTTCAATTAAATTTAATCGCATTAAAAGTAATTTATGCCAGCTTTTTTTATTGTGTCTTGAAGAATCTTAGAGGAACAAAGAACCGATGACAAAGAGTTCAACATACTTTGTCATCACGGATTTATTGTGATCGTTCAGGACATTTTTTTAACTATCGACAAATAATTATCCACTAATACTAAATATTTAAATATTGGACAACCTCGCATTTAAACTTAGCTCAAGGGGCTCAAAAATAATTTATTTAAAATCAGTTTGTGGATGGGAAATTTATATAAAATATTTAAAGAATTAACAAAGCGGCTAGATAGATTGTTTTGGTAAAATCTACGTTTACTGAGGAGTATTTTATGAAATTCCATTTCAATTAAATTTAATCGCGTTAGAAATAATTTATGCAAGCTTTTTTTGTGTCTTGAAGAATCTTGGAGGAACAGAGAACCGACGACAAAGAGTTCAACATGTTTTGTTATCGTGAATTTATTGTGATCGTTCAGGACATTTTTTTAACTATCGCTAAATAATTATCCACTAATGCTAAATATTTAAATATTGAACAACCTCGCATTTAAACTCAGATCAAGGGGCTCAAAAATAATTTATTTAAAATCTGTTTATGGATGGGAAATGTATATAAAATATTTAAAGAATAAACAAAGCGGCTAGATAGATTGTTTTGGTAAAATCTACTTTTACTGAGGAGTATTTTATGAAATTCCATTTCAATTAAATTTAATCGCGTTAGAAATAATTTATGCAAGCTTTTTTTTGTATCTTGAAGAATTTTGGAGGAACAAAGAAGCGACGACAAAGAGTTCAATATGCTTTGTCATCGTGTATTTATTGTAATCGGTCAGGACATTATTTTTAACTATCGCGAAATAATTATCCACTAATGCTAAATATTTAAATATTGGCCAACCTCGCATTAGAACTCAATACAAGGGGCTCAAAAATAATTTATTTAAAATCTGTTTATGGATGGGAAATTTATATGAAATATTTAAAAAGTGGCTAGACAGATTGTTTTGGTAAAATCTACTTTTACTAAGGAGTATTTTGTGAAATTCAATTTCAATTAAGTTTAATTAATCGCGTTAAAAATAATTTATGCAAGCTTTTTGTTTTTGGTATCTTGTATAACTCATTGAATCTTTGTTTAAAGAAAATGTTATTCTTCTTTTTTATTTCTACTGTGAAAAAAAGATTTAATAAATATCATCTCTACGAATAATTTGTAATTGTCTGGGGATATTATTATAACTGTCGATTATTAATTATGCAGCTGCTCGGTTGCTGTTGACACTAATTCTCACTTTGAAATATCGGAGAACCTCGCCTTTCAACTTGTTGCTGAAGCGGATGAGCACAAGGAGTTCAAAGACAATTTTTATAATCTGTTTATAGATGAAAAGTTTATAAAAACGGGGTAGAAATAATGCTGCGATATGAAAAAAAAAAAAAAAGTGACAAAGACAAAGCCAGGGTATTCGGTAAAAGTAGATCTCAAGAGAGGTATTTAATGAAGTTTGTTTTCAATAAAATTCTACTAAACGCGTTAAAAATTATTTATTCAAGTTTTTTTTCGGTATCTTAAAGAACACCTTCAGAAGTTAATTACTTCTACTTGCTCTGACGTTTCCAACACACTTTCTGACCACGTTATCATAAAATTCTCCTTTGTGGGATAATAAAAGATTTTTTGTGCTTGTTTTTCAGTCGATACCTAATTACGTCCCTCTATTATAAAATAGACGATATATGTTTTTATAGATATTGCAAATATAGTTTTTTATTGAATAGACACGTTCGAAAATAAAATATTATTGCAATAGCTTATTAAACGCTAATTATAGACTTTTTTCGCATGGTAGAGCTTTTTCTCTGAAGAAGAAAAAAATCTCCCAGTTCCCAAGAAAAAGAACACTCGAAGATAATTTTATATTTATTTTCAATTAAGTAGATAAACTTTGTTAAATAAAAATGTTATTCAGCCTTTTATTTCCACTGTGAAAAAGACTTGAATAAATATCAACTGTACAAATAACGCTAGATAATTTTTAATCGTCCAGGACAATAATATATGTTGCAAATTATAGATAATTACAGATTTTTCTGGTACGGTAGAAACTTTTTCCCTCAAGAAAAGAATCTCCCAGATCCCAAGAAAAAGGACACTTGAACATAACTTTATGTTTACTTTCAATTAAGTAGCTAAACTTTGTTTAAAAAAAAATTGTTATTCATCCATTCGCTTCCATTGTCAAGAGCACTTTAATAAATATCACCTTTACGAATAACGCTATTAAAAAGTTTAAAAAATAAAGCGGCTATTCTCTGGAGAATACAAGTCGCCAGCTCTTAGCAGAATTCTCCTGGGGGGATAAAAGAATTTCCCGTCTGGCTGATGTCCTTATTTGTCCACGTATAATACTAGAGAGCATTCGAGGCACCTTCTGCATGGCTGAATGCGTTGTATTGTTGACGTCACGACCCGAGAAGAATCCGAGAACAAGAATGAGAAAAGGCAATGTAGAAAAAAGAAAATTTGCTCACGTGAATAAAATCATTTTAGTTCTTCTGTCCCTTTGACTTATCTCCATATTTTCAACATAAAAATAACGCCTAGAGTAAGTCATATACGTGACGCCAATAAACAATTACATTCCCCAAGGTATGCACTCCCATCCCCTTAATTCTTCACAACAGACATGACGTCGGTAGACCAGCGGGAAAGCTTAAAGGAATTTTCCAACGAGAATACGAAAGAATAAAAAAGTAGAAGGTCGTATACGGACAGGGAAAAAGAAAATGAAGAAATGTGGCCAGCGAAAGAGCTTTCGTAGCCACGGGGGTATTGAGAGAAACCCCCAGGTTGATGGACCGTCGCTTTTCTCCCTCTCTCCTTCATCCCTTATTTTTTGTCACGGTTAAATTCGAGCTCTCCTTTTCTCACAAGAGCGTGGAAAGCCCGTACGACCCTTTTTCTGCCACCGGAAACCCATATCCATCGGTGGGGGTCTGTCAATAAAGCCCGGAAATAACCAAAGTACGTCGTCGAACCACCGATAACGGCTCGTGGCCAGGTTGACGAGAGGGTGGCTGAGTTTTCCAAGAGAGATCGAAGTAAACGTGGCTGCGGAAAAGGTTTTTTCTTTTCTTTTTTTTTTTTCGAGATAAGGGACCTACTACGACGTCTACCAAGACGACGACGACGACGACGACGACGACCTTAAGAGATGGTAATCGATCTCCGGTTCTCTGCACTTTCGCCTCTCAATATATATATATACATACTTATGCCTTTTGTCTCTATCATTATTTTTATTCTTTCTCAAAGCTTCTATACTCTGTTACAGACTTCATGGAAAGAGAAAGAACAACAGCCCTTTGGGGATTGGCCCCCCTTTACCCCCCTTTGGCACAGGGAAAGAAAGTTTCAAAGACAGGGACTGGGGGGTTGAAGGTAAGAATATGGATGGACAGATATATAAGCTCGTCTCGTGCCTCTCTGACTCTCTATGGGGTATTTCATACCATCTCGACCGACTCTCAACTTCCCAAAAATGGTTCGCGATTTTTTATCATTTTTTTTTAACGTCGTTTATTTTATTATAAATATTTAAAACTAAAAAAACGCCATTTTTCAAAAATCTGTAATTTAAAAAAATACTTCGATCAATAAACACATTTTTGGTTGACAAGCCAAAGTGCAGAAATCATTATTTCTGTTTTTTAAATATTTTATGATGTTTTTTAATAAATGGGGCATTTCATACCAACTTGATCAACGATCGGTCCTCACTTTCCAAATATAATTCGCGATTTTTTATGTTATTTTTCTACATAAAAAATCCATGTAGAATTTTTTTCAGATGTTTCGATAACATCGTTCTCTTAATTATAAATTTTTAAGACTAAATAAAAAAAAACACAATTTTTTTTTAAATACTGCGATCAACAACAAAATTTTTGGTTCACAAGCCAAAGTGGAGAAAACATTATTTCTAATTTTTTAAATATTTTATGATGTCTTTTTTAAATAAAATACATCTACACAAAATTATAAAAAATGTTCAAAGCTTCAATGGAAAGATTGTTATGAAAATTACCAATGGTCGTAATTTTATACCAAGCTTTATTAGCTCCGTATTACAAATTTATGATACATAGCGCGCATTTCATAGCAACTCGAGGTTCAGCCGCTATTTTATGTTATTCTTTCACATAAATAAATGCATGTACAATTCTTTCAAAAGTGGAAAAATAATTTCTTCTGCATTTTTTTTGGTATTGATTGTATTTTTTGCTATTCATCGAAGAATTTTTCAACAAAAATTTCATATGTAAACACAATGGCGTCGCTTTAAATATTTATAATTAAATAAATGACGTTAAGGAAAATTCTGAAAAAAATTCTACATGCTTTTTTTATAAAATAAAAAATCGCAAACCATATTTGGAAATCTGGAGGATCGGTCCTTGATCGAGTTGGTATGAAATGTCCCGTATATGGAATGATATAAAGTATAGTAATACTCTGTTACAGCATCAGTAGTATATCCACTCTCGCTTGCTTTGGCTCGTCTTCGCTTTTGGCGTATGTATAAGCGCGTCGAGAACGCGCGGCATATTTACGATCTCTTGGTATACTACGTACTAGACTTTGGAGCGAAAGAGTCGTCCTGGAAGAGCGAGAGAGGAAGTGGATCGAGTTACGACGAGTATGATGAATAAATCTTGCTGCGAAGGGAGATCTCCGAGCTCTTGCAATTTCCCGTAGACCGTTACAGTCGGTTCTCGTCCTCGTCGTCGTCGGCGGTGTCGTAGTCGTTCTTCAAGTCCTCGCGCAGGTCGAATCGAAAGCTCGGTAGATAAATGAGCCAAGTCGCGCGGTTGCTCTCACTTGCTATATTCAACGTTATGCTTGCAAAGTTGGCATAATGTTTCATTTTACCTTCACTCAATCATAACCGCTGCTGTAATATCATTGTCCCGTGCTTTCTAAAAGCCGTATAAAGAGCGCAGGGTTGAGTGATGAGGTCTTGGAATATTTCTATGGGGTTTGTATGTAATACCCAAGATTTCTAGAATCAGGTATGAACGAACATTCACTGTTAGAATTTAAAAAATGAAATATAAAATATTAAGAAATAATTATATTTAATATACAAATATTAATTAATATATTTAAAAAATTGTTATAAAATTAATATACAGTATACTAAATTTTGTGTAATACCCGAGATTTCTAGAATCAGGTATGAACGAACATTCACTGTTAGAATTTTTTAAATGAAATATAAAATATAAATAAATAATTATATTTAATATACAAATATTAATTAATATATAAAAAAAATTGTTATAAAATTAATATACAATATACTAAATTTTGTGTAATATCCGAGATTTCTAGAATCAGGTATGACGGTTAGAATTTTTTTATCAAAATTAATATAGAGAAAAAATTTAAAAAAATTAAATTTAATATACAAATATTAACTAATATATAAAAAAATTGTTATAAAATTAATATACAATATACTAAATTTTGTGTAATATCCGAGATTTCTAGAATCAGGTATGACTGTTAGAATTTTTTAATGAAAATTAATATAAAGAAAAATTAATATATAGTATACTAAATTGTGTGATAGAAAATCGGTGTATCCGAGATTTCTAGAATTAGGTATGAAGGAAGAACGAATATTCACTGTTTGAAATTTTTTTATGAAAATTAATATAAAGAAGAAATTATAAAAAAATGTATTTAATATACAAATATCAATAGATGGACAAAAAAATTGTTGTAAAATTAATATACAGTATACTAAACACTTCATAAAAGTTGGGTTTGTAATATAATTATTGGAATTTTACAACATATCTGTATATTAAATGAAGGTAAATGCTATTTAATATACCGTATCTGCAAAATAACTTCCAATACATATATTAATTTCCAAAATGTTTTTAACAGTGCTGTAAAATATGGAATGAATTTTCAGATCCCATAGTATGTTATATTTACAAACTCGGTATATGAAATGAAGTAATATTAATTATGTAGTAAATTTACCACACATATCGGAAATTCACAAGATATAAGAGAATATTCATACACGCGAAGCTCAAAATTACAGTACTTGTATATTAATAAGGCGATTCATGGGGAGACGCTTCAAAATTAATGTACCTGTTTGTGAAAATAATGCCTAATTATAAATTCAATTGCGTTTTTATATTACAATTAGTGCTTTCTTATAGCTTAAATTTCGATGCGAGTAATGGGGTCCTGGAATATTTCCATGGGATATGGAATGAGGAGACCAGAATTTTACAAACAATTAATACATAGTTTCGCCAAATTCTTATTTTTTTTAAATACTGATAAGCAATAAAGTAATTATTTAAACGGCGTTTAAATAATGATTTTATTATTCAAACCATTAATCATTATTTAAACATTATTAAAATTCACTAATCATTATTTAAACTACGTTTAAATAATCATTATTTTTAAATCATTATTTAAACTACGTTTAAATAATGATTTAAACTACTTTTAAATAATGATTGAATGTTGGGGTGGTTGTTAGTTGGTCCTTGATCGAAGCTTGACTTTTGATCGGTTTTGAGGTGGACTCAGTTCAATTCAAGCTGACGGTTCTAACCGGCGGTCGTTTGGTATACTATTTTCAACTTCAACACAACCACTTTAGCTCGGATTGCACTTTGGTCTTCAAAACCCACTCGTAAACCAACCCTCTCTATGCATGAGAGTCAAGAGTCTGAAATGAGTTGGAAATAGAAAATCCGACTGTAACTAGACGGTCGATTGCAGAATAAACTCACTCGTTTTGAATTTAAATCTCTTGGTTTGGTACGTTTGGACCGCAAAAGGATCTGATTATTTCAATTTCACCAGGAGTTAATCCGTATAGAAACACGTTATCCTTATTATCCTTTTTTTCTTGGACGTACAAATGCATGAAAACGAGACCTCGAGATAATTTATTTCTCTTTGCATTAAATACCTCAACTATAAAAAAATTCACTGTAACTAGATATTCAACGAGATATTCCTGCATTAAAAACTTAAACGCTATCTAAAAAAATCATAAAGAGAAATTTAACGAAAAGTCAATGGTGAATAGAAATTGGAAAATAATGTTATTATATTTTTAATTAATCAGTCCATGTTTTTTATTGAATGCTACTATAAATTTCAGTCACGTTCTCTTCAATCACTTAGCCATTGATTTCTAATCGGCCATTTTATATTTTTCTAGGCACGACGTCCAGAGGCGCATCAATTCGTCTCTACCATCGCGGCGATTGGCATTTCCAATAAGATTGCCAATATGGCATCCGCAAGGATGTTTGCGGTGTCACCAGTATTCGCTACTGCACAATTTTTTTCGCTTGTTAAAAATGACTATAAATTTCAGTAACGATCTCGTCAATCACTTAGCCATTGATCTCCATTCCGCCATTTTATATTTTTCTAGATACGACCACCAGAGGCGCACCAGTTCGTCTCTACTTCCGCATCGATTGGCATTGCCAATATGGCGTCACCAATTTTTGTTGTTGTACCAATTCATGAGAATTCGCGAATCGAAAGGTCTACTGGTCGATGATAGGTCGACCAGCGTTTTTCCTGGGAGAGAAAAAAAAGTCGAAGGCTAGGGAAGGAAAGGATAGGAAGGTGTAGGAAACGAACACCCGGACCGTTCGTTACGCTCTCATAAAAAATTACTATAAATTTCAGTCACGTTCTCTTCAATCACTTAGCCATTTATCTCTAATCGGCCATTTTATATCCTTCCAGGCACGACCACCAGAGGCGCACCAATTCGTCTCTACCTTCGCAACGATTGGCGTTGCCAACATGATGACTGTCAATATGGCATCACCAGTATTCGCTGGTGTACCAATTCATGAGGATACACGAATCGAAAGGTCTACTAGTCGATGATAGCTCGACCAAGGCGTTTCCTGGGAGAGAAAAAGAAAAGTCGAGTCGAAGACTTAGGGAAGAAAAAGACAGGAAGGTGTAAGAAACGACCATCTGCACCATTCGTTACGCTCTCGTTAAAAATTACTATAATTTTCAGTCACGATCTCTTCAACCACTTAGCCATTAATCTCTAATCGGCCATTTTAGATTTTTCTAGACACGATCACTATAGGCGCAGTAATTCCAAAGAAAATGGATGTACATAGAAGTGTAGATCCTATAGTTCGCCTGAAGCTGCGCAGAAACTGGAGTACGCACCAAAAATGACGAAAATGCGTGGTACTCCAGTTTCTGCGCAGCTTCGGGAGGAGCATAGGATCTGCACTTTTATGTACATCCATATTCTTTGGTAATTCGTCTTCGCAGCGATTAGCATTGCCAATATGACTGGCAATATGGCGTCACGAATTTTGGCTGTTGTACCAATTTACAAGGATACGCGAATCGAAAGGTCTACTGGTCGATGATAGCTCGACCAAGGTGTTTCCTCGGAGAGAAAAAGAAAAGTCGAGTCGAAGACTTAGGGAAGAAAAAGACAGGAAGGTGTAAGAAACGACCATCTGGATCATTCGTTGCGCTCTCGTTAAAAATTACTATAATTTTCAGTCACGATCTCTTCAACCACTTAGCCATTGATCTCTAATCGGCCATTTTAGATGTTTCTAGACACGATCACTATAGGCGCAGTAATTCCAAAGAAAATGGATGTACATAGAAGTGTAGATCCTATAGTTCGCCTGAAGCTGCGCAGAAACTGGAGTACGCACCAAAAATGACGAAAATGCGTGGTACTCCAGTTTCTGCGCAGCTTCGGGAGGAGCATAGGATCTGCACTTTTATGTACATCCATATTCTTTGGTAATTCGTCTTCGCAGCGATTAGCATTGCCAATATGACTGCCAATATGGCGTCACGAATTTTGGCTGTTGTACCAATTTACAAGGATACGCGAATCGAAAGGTCTACTGGTCGATGATAGGTCGACCAGGGTGTTTCCTGGGAGAGAAAAAGAAAAGTCGAGTTGAAGACTTAGGGAAGAAAAAGACAGGGAGGTGTAAGAAACGACCATCTGGACCATTCGTTACGCTCTCGTTAAAAATTACTATAATTTTCAGTCACGATCTCTTCAACCACTTAGCCATTGATCTCTAATCGGCCATTTTAGATTTTTCTAGACACGACCACTATAGGCGCAGTAATTCCAAAGAAAATGGATGTACATAGAAGTGTAGATCCTGTGGTTCGCCTGAAGCTGCGCAGAAACTGGAGTACGCACCAAAAATGAAGAAAATGCGTGGTACTCCAGTTTCTGCGCAGCTTCGGGAGGAGCATAGGATCTGCACTTTTATGTACATCCATATTCTTTGGTAATTCGTCTTCGCAGCGATTAGCATTGCCAATATGACTGCCAATATGGCGTCACGAATTTTGGCTGTTGTACCAATTTACAACGATACGCGAATCGAAAGGTCTACTGGTCGATGATAGGTCGACCAGGGTGTGTCCTGGGAGAGAAAGAAAAGTCGAGTCGAAGGCTAGGGAAGTAAAGGACGCGGAGGTGGAGGAAACGTTCGCCCGGACCGTTCGGTGCGCTCTCGTTAAAAATGTAGAGCTTCACCGGTAGCGTGAAAAATTCATCGTGGCCGAGGGAGGGCGTGGAAAATTCAGCGAGAGAATACGGCGCAGTCTTGGCTGACGCTACCCAGCAACCTACCTACTTCCACTACCACTACACTGTCTCCTGGTTCTTGGCAGCTTGTAGCCACGTAGGTCCTTACCGTTTTCCCGTCGAAAGATATACTTGGCGCTGTGCTCGCCCCAACCTTCTGCTGTGCCATACCTTTATAATTTAAGAGACTCTCGCGAGAAGCTTCGCCCAGATCCTGGATACAACATTGATTAGAACCGTTAGGTGGGTTATAAGCCCAGCTGAAGCTGAAGCTCAAGCAACGTCACTACCACCACTGCCAATAACCTCTCCTACGTCAGAACTGCCTTTGACGTGCTCTACATAAGACATAAGGTCCAGTTATTGACAATTCAAGAGGGCACCCGACCACTCAGACGTGAAATTCTCCACATTAATTATTTCTATGTAATCCGCATCTGCGAAGTACTCGAAAGAACATTTAATGAACGGACTACCATGTACTAGAAAGTTTAACGTTGTGCTCTTAATCCCTCAACCGTACTGAAGAAAATTCTTTATTCATTCAAGCAGATTCACACAGGAAAATTCATTTTTCGAAATTAGAAAATGTAGTCATTTTACCGTAAAATGTAAAATTATGCATCAGAATTAATTTAAGAGCTAAATTATTGAATTCTTTTGCTAATGATAAAAAATAATATTTGAGAAATTACATATGACATTAAATAAATATTTTGAAAGAATATGAATAAATATCTCTTATTAAAATAACCGCATGAATTCTCAAAACTAGATCCTAAAACAATTTTTAAAAGAATTTCCCACGACTTTGTGTGTTTTTTTTTCAAAGCTTAAGGGCCACATGTCTTTCCTGAAGAGTGAGCCAATTACTGTAATTTCACAAGCCTTTGAACCCACTACACTCTACAAATAAAAAAGTTTCTTTGGGTGTGATGCTAGAAAATAAATGTTTAATTTTTCCCACGACTTTGAGTACTTTTCTCAAAGCTCAAGGACCCCTGTCTTTCCTGAAGAGTTAACCAATTACAGTAATTTCGCAACCCTCTGTATTCTACATGTTGAATAAAAATTTTTCTTTTGGTGTGTAATAAAGTATGATCACCTTTCGAGGTGTATTTAAAAAAATTAATGGACCGCAACTTCAATCGTAGACATAAACACTTTCCTCTCATTCTCTATTATTATTTATTTTTATTTCTTAAAAAAAGTATTAATTCTCAACGCAGAATATTATTAAAATATAAGATCCCTTACAAAAAATTAAAAAAAAAAGATTGGCGTCGCCAATATACTATTAAAACTAAATAGCTACTAATAGTTTTTTATAGTTCTCACTATTAAAATTTCATAATAACTATTTGGTCACAATAATATTTTGGCAATACCAATAATTTTTTCCCGTAAGGGATGAAGCATCATTATTAATGTAACTGTTAAATTATCTGTTTTGCGATTAATAAAAAATAATCTTTGAAAAATGATTGGTAAAAAAAAAATATTTCAAGAGAATATGAATAGATGTCTCTGAATTGTAAGAGATATTAAAATCGTAAGGGCATCAATTCGTTCCTGAAGAGTGATCCAATGACTATAATTTCAAAACCCTCTGCACTCTACACGTTGAATAAAAAAATGTATTTAAGTGTGTATTAAAGTCTGATCACCTTTCGAGGTGCGTTTTGAAAAATTAATGGACATCACCTTCAATCGTAGACGTATAAACACTTTAGTCTCATTCTCTTTTCCAGACTATAGTCACTCGGAGCTGTCTCAACGGAGAAGGTGGACGTGAATTCTTTACGGACCTGAAACGTTGTGCGACATACACTGCTGTCGACGTCACGACCGTCACTCTTCTTCCCGATCACACGCTGATGGCGAAGGCAGCAAGCGAGACTGAATTGTGCGGAATAAAATTGGTGGGGACTCTGATTCCTGTCGCATGCTTCGGAGGATTTTCTTCTCTTCTTTCCGCGATTCCGGGGCGAAAATCGACGATGCTGAAGAACGCAAAATATATATATATATAGATATATGTGCCAATCATGCATATGGGGCATTCCAGCTGAATTTTCCATGCTCTGACTCTGATCAATAATTTTGATTATTTTTTCAACTCCAATTTCGACCAATCAGAGCGCGGTATTCAACATCACGTGGTACAGCTAGGGTAAAATTATATCGATAATTTTTCGAAAATTTCCCGGCTCGGTTGCTAAGCGATAAACAATAATTTTTTTGACACTTGTAACCTCTGCGAATCTTTAAAACGTCAAGGTACTATTAACGGTCGTCAATATGAGTGAGTCAAAAAAGCGATTTGGTGATGAATCGCTTCAGAACATCGCTAAAAAAATAAAACAAAATGTCCCGGCAAATACAGAAAAGAGTAAAAAATCGATTTGGGCGCAATTCACTGCATTTTGTGCAGAGAGAAAATATGTGTTGGATGCAACATAGGTTTTTGTTCTGATTATGAAATTTCCTTGTCAGAATGATAATTTTTGTCTCATGGTGCAATTCCATTTGTCGCAATTTGAATAGAAAAAATAATCCCCCGAATACCACTCGAGCTTCGAAATTAATCTGATATTTCCCTCCAGGTTCCCTGCAAACAAATAAACTCGTCAAGTTTTCCAGAAAAATCACTCGCGCTACGCGCTCGTGATTTTTTAACCTGGAAAACTTGACTCGTTCATTTGTTTGCAACGAACCTGTCAGGAAATATCCGATAATTTCAAAGCTCTTGTGGTATTACAAGTGACAATTTTTTATCAATAAGTGTTTTGAAAAAAAAGATACACGTATTTTTGCTTCCTCATAGAGAAAGCTTTGTTTTCATGAAAAAAAATCATTTAACTGTAGCTTTTAAACTATTTGACCGAATCAGCTCAAATTTAAAAAACATGTGCAGTACTACCTAATCTTCAATTGGTATAAATTTCGGGAAAATCGATTGACACATTTCATTTTTATAAGAATTTTGAAATTTTGAAAAAAGTACGTAAATGCTCTAGCTCGAACGAATTTTTTACTATCGAGCTGAAACTTCGTATTAAAATTCAACAAAGTTATGCGACCTTTGGTATTGAATTTGGGCCAAATCGGTAAAGCGGTTCGGTTTTTATGAGATTTTGAATTTTTCGAAAAATTTTCGTTTTGCTCTAATTTAGGTAAAATTTCAAATAATCGAGTGAAATTTTCTACACAGGAAAAATAACATTCAGCCCTGCTACGTACCAAATTTGGTGATGATCGGTAAAGCGGTTCGGATTTTACGTTAATTTAAATTTAAAAAAAATTGACTGGTTTCGCTCTGCATTTCGTAAAACATCAGAAAATAAGAAGAAAATAAAACAAGGATGCAAAGTAGAACCTTGCACATTGCATCCTCATTATCTTTCGCTTTTTACAAAGCTTCCTCTAAGAGGAAGCCAAAATTGATTAACATACTTCCTCATAGAGGTAGCTTTGTAAAAAGCGAAAAATAATGAGGAAGCAATGTGCAAAGTACTACTTTGCATCCATTTTTATTTAGCACTACGACCAATATTTCCGACAGACGAATTTTTGTAAATGTTTGATTTTTTCGGTATTGATATTATTTTTATCGTTAATATCTTGGATTTATATACTTACATAAAAATTCTGTGTAAAATAACAAAATTTTAGAGACCCTATGCAGGTTGGCAGGTATTTTTTTCAAAAACTACTACGTAATTCAAGCTTTAGGTAATAATTCAGGATGTTAAAAAAACTTCAATTACGTAAAATTTCTCATTAAAAAATCTTGCTATTCTGTGCAGGGTCTCAAAAATGTTGTAATTTCAAACAGAATTTTTCCACGAGTATATAAAAACGATAAAAGGAGGTGGTTTTTTGAAAAACGATATTTCGTAGTTTAACGTCATAAAACAAAACGTTAGGAAAACGAAAATAACATTTTTTATATACATTATGTAGCTCTACATAAACTGAACAAATTTTATCGTGGACATTTTTTGATAGGACTGTTAATTTTCAAGATATTAACGAATAAAAAAATATAAATACCGAAAAATTCAGATTTTTATAAAAATTCGTATATCACTCGTAGCGTCAAATAAAAAAATATGTGTCTTTTCTTTTTCAACATACTTTCTGACAAAAAATTGTTAAAATTATTGAAGGGGGTTAGGATCGAAGTATTAAAAATTCAGATGGAATGCCCCATATAATATCTATATGTGAGTAAAAAGAGAAAACTGGGAAGGTCCAACGAGAAAATCGAGTCGTGAAATGGAATTTGGCACACGAATTCGTGGTTCCGCGCGAATTCAATACTCCGTTCTCCCTCACTTTACTCTGCTGCGGCTCGTTGCGTGAATAGAAGCCCTTCAACACACTACCTACTTGTTGACAAATGGCTCTCGCGCAGCAGAGAGACCGGAAACAGCATTGGGAAATGCCTTGGAGCTATCTTGGAATATCTCATGCACTCGCCGGCAAATATAATGGCCATTGAGGAATAGTTGTGCTGTTCGACGAACGTGTGGATATATAGGCCAACTCGAGGGTCTTTAATTTCCCAGGACTTTCTGAAAGGACTATCGAGGACCACGATTAGGGGGGTATAATGTTGAATGGAAACCCAAACGGTGACCCACTTTGATTCAGTTGAAGATAGCTTCTGCTAAGCCCTAGATAATGGTAAAAAAAAGAATACTTGGTCTATAGTTCTTCCAGCAATGAAGCCGAAAATAAAATGTATAAAAAGTCAGACCATTTGGTGACTCGTTGTTGGAAAAAAACTTTTATTACGGTTTTTGTATTTTGTGGTATTTTTCGGAAGTTCTGAGTTTGTTTTTTTAATTGAAAAATATTGATTAATAGTAAAGTTATTATTATCTATTCGTCTGATTCACTTCAAATTTGGACAGAATTACTAATATTATTTATAACATTTCTTATAGAAGTTATATCTTGGAAAATAAATTACTGATAGAATTACAAATGTGTCTCCTCTCATATTTTGGAGAGTGTTTTAAAAAATCATACCCACAGTATTTGGACACTAAAATATTTGCCAACATTTTCCACATATGCTGTCTATTTCTGTAAATACAAACAAAGTTCTAAAAAAAGAATACTTGGTCTATAGTTCTTCCAGTAATGAAGCCGAAAATAAAATGTATATAAAGTCAGATCATTTGGTGACTCGCTGTTGGAAAAAAACTTTTATTACGGTTTTTGTATCTTGTGGTATTTTTCGGAAATTCTGATTTTTTTTTTTATTGAAAAATATTGATAAAATAATAAAGTTATTATTATTATCTATTCGTCTGATTCACTTCAAATTTGGACAGAATTACTAATATTATTTATAACATTTCTTATAGAAGTTATATCTTGCAAAATAAATTACTGATTGAATTACAAATGTGTCTCCTCTCATATTTTGGAGAGTGTTTTAAAAAATCATACCCACAGTATTTGAACACTAAAATATTTGCCAACATTTTCCACATATGCTGTCTATTTGTGTAAATACAAACAAAGTTCTAAAAAAAAGAATACTTGGTCTATAGTTCTTCCAGTAATGAAGCCGAAAATAAAATGTATAAAAAGTCAGACCATTTGGTGACTCGTTGTTGGAAAAAAACTTTCATTACGGTTTTTGTATCTTGTGGTATTTTTCGGAAATTCTGATTTTTTTTTAATTGAAAAATATTGATAAAATAATAAAGTTATTATTATTATCTATTCGTCTGATTTACTTCAAATTTGGACAGAATTACTAATATTATTTATAACATTTCTTATAGAAGTTATATCTTGCAAAATAAATTACTGATTGAATTACAAATGTGTCTCCTCTCATATTTTGGAGAGTGTTTTAAAAAATCATACCCACAGTATTTGAACACTAAAATATTTGCCAACATTTTCCACATATGCTGTCTATTTGTGTAAATACAAAGTTCTAAAAAAAAGAATACTTGGTCTATAGTTCTTCCAGTAATGAAGCCGAAAATAAAATGTATAAAAAGTCAGATCATTTGGTGACTCGTTGTTAGAAAAAAAATTTTATTACGGTTTTTGTATCTTGTAGTATTTTTCGGAAATTCTGATTTTTTTTTACATTGAAAAATATTGATAAAATAATAAAGTTATTATTATTATCTATTCGTCTGATTCACTTCAAATTTGGACAGAATTACTAATATTATTTATAACATTTCTTATAGAAGTTATATCTTGGAAAATAAATTACTGATAGAATTACAAATGTGTCTCCTCTCATATTTTGGAGAGTGTTTTAAAAAATCATACCCACAGTATTTGGACACTAAAATATTTGCCAACATTTTCCACATATGTTGTCTACTTGTGTAAATACAAACAAAGTTCTAAAAAAAAGAATACTTGGTCTATAGTTCTTCCAGTAATGAAGCCGAAAATAAAATGTATAAAAAGTCAGATCATTTGGTGACTCGTTGTTGGAAAAAAACTTTCATTACGGTTTTTGTATCTTGTGGTATTTTTCGGAAGTTCTGAGTTTTTTTTTAAATTGAAAAATCATAATAAATAGTAAAGTAATTATTATCTATTCGTCTGATTCACTTCAAATTTGGACAGAATTACTAATATTATTTATAACATTTCTTATAGAAGTTATATCTTGCAAAATAAATTACTGATTGAATTACAAATGTGTCTCCTCTCATATTTTGGAGAGTGTTTTAAAAAATCATACCTGCAGTATTTGGACACTAAAATATTTGCCAACATTTTCTACATATGCTGTCTATTTGTGTAAATACAAACAAAGTTCTAAAAAAAAGAATACTTGGTCTATAGTTCTTCCAGTAATGAAGCCGAAAATAAAATGTATAAAAAGTCAGATCATTTGGTGACTCGTTGTTAGAAAAAAATTTTTATTACGGTTTTTGTATCTTGTAGTATTTTTCGGAAATTCTGATTTTTTTTTACATTGAAAAATATTGATAAAATAATAAAGTTATTATTATTATCTATTCGTCTGATTCACTTCAAATTTGGACAGAATTACTAATATTATTTATAACATTTCTTATAGAAGTTATATCTTGGAAAATAAATTACTGATAGAATTACAAATGTGTCTCCTCTCATATTTTGGAGAGTGTTTTAAAAAATCATACCCACAGTATTTGAACACTAAAATATTTGCCAACATTTTCCACATATGCTGTCTGTTTGTGTAAATACAAAGTTCTAAAAAAAAGAATACTTGGTCTATAGTTCTTCCAGTAATGAAGCCGAAAATAAAATGTATAAAAAGTCAGATCATTTGGTGACTCGATGTTGGAAAAAAACTTTTATTACGGTTTTTGCATCTTGTGGTATTTTTCGGAAATTCTGATTTTTTTTTTAATTGAAAAATATTGATAAAATAATAAAGTTATTATTATTATCTATTCGTCTGATTCACTTCAAATTTGGACAGAATTACTAATATTATTTATAACATTTCTTATAGAAGTTATATCTTGCAAAATAAATTACTGATAGAATTACAAATGTGTCTCCTCTCATATTTTGGAGAGTGTTTTAAAAAATCATACCCACAGTATTTGGATACTAAAATATTTGCCAACATTTTCCACATATGCTGTCTATTTGTGTAAATACAAAGTTCTAAAAAAAAGAATACTTGGTCTATAGTTCTTCCAGTAATGAAGCCGAAAATAAAATGTATAAAAAGTCAGATCATTTGGTGACTCGTTGTTGGAAAAAAACTTTCATTACGGTTTTTGCATCTTGTGGTATTTTTCGGAAATTCTGAGTTTTTTTTAAATTGAAAAATATTGATAAAATAATAAAGTTATTATTATTATCTATTCGTCTGATTCACTTCAAATTTGGACAGAATTACTAATATTATTTATAACATTTCTTATAGAAGTTATATCTTGGAAAATAAATTACTGATAGAATTATAAATGTGTCTCCTCTCATATTTTGGATAGTGTTTTAAAAAATCATACCCACAGTGTTTGGACACTAAAATATTTGCCAACATTTTCCACATATGCTGTCTATTTGTGTAAATACAAACAAAGTTCTAAAAAAAAAGAATACTTGGTCTATAGTTCTTCCAGTAATGAAGCCGAAAATAAAATGTATAAAAAGTCAGATCATTTGGTGACTCGTTGTTGGAAAAAAACTTTCATTACGGTTTTTGTATCTTGTGGTATTTTTCGGAAGTTCTGAGTTTTTTTTAAATTCAAAAATCATGATAAATAGTAAAGTAATTATTACCTATTCGTCTGATTCACTTCAAGTTTGGACAGAATTACTAATATTATTTATAACATTTCTTTTAGAATTACAAATGTGTCTCCTCTCATATTTTGGAGAGTGTTTTAAAAAATCATACCCACAGTATTTGGACACTAAAATATTTGCCAACCTTTTCCACATATGCTGTCTATTTGTGTAAATACAAACAAAGTTCTATTGAAAATAACAACTAGATATTCCGGATGGTGCTATCGCAGTACGAAGTAGTTTAGCAAACACTTTTGTCTATACAAACTTTTTGTGCCGAGCGAGAAAACGAGTAAAGTAAATAAATATCGTTTCATTCTATTGGCACATTGATGCTACGTTTTTTTTTATTGGTAAACTGTCAATCAATACAATAGAAAATAGCAGTACGGGAAAAGAGTAGTAGTCCTCAACATGTTATTGTCAGTTTTATCCTGACGGACTCTATATACGCACTACAGAATTATGTCGAATGAAGAAAATACACATCACCTTATTTTTCTATTACATAGATAATATGCATTTAGGCTATAGGGAGGATAAAAAATAAAATCGAGAGGAAAAACCGCGACGCTCACTTCACTAGCCAAATCATCCCTCGAATCACGAATTTCAGTGTGTGTTTCTTGACGCCAGTAGCTGCTTCCCTTTCATTTCTCTTCCCTTTAATTACTCTAATTTCCCAATGTCCAAGCACTAATAAAGGCCCAGAGACGAATGGGCGTTGGAAAGTTCGCCTCGGGATACGTTCTCCCTCTCCTTTTCAACCCAAAACTGCGCTTGCAGCCAAGGGAAATGTAATTTACAGAGGTCAAATGTGTTACGTGAGGGCGGTATGGCAACTCTGCGCCATGGTAGTGTATACGAATGACGTACAGAGCGAGAGTACGATGCGTGCGAGGAAATAACTCCCTCCTTCCCTTCTCGCCGTTGACAAACGTCGCCCCGACCGGAAACTAACGTTCCAGGGGTCCGAGTGCCCTACGGCAAGGTGCTTCGACCGCAGTGTATATATACATACAGTATATTCGTGATATACTTCTTGAAAGCATATACCGCGATCGTTAAACTCTCTCTCACTGAAGAATGCTCGTAGACAATCCCCTTCGTGGCGAGAGAAGGCCCTTATTGCCCTAAAAAATGCCACTTCTTGCTGTACAACTTCAAGTTTTCACTTCTTGCTGTGGAACTTTGTCAGGAAACACTGCAAGAAGGAATACAAGGAACATCGGGGCTAGTTGGGACAATGGATTTCACGTGATCTTCAGCGGGTTTCAGAATATTTAAAGGCTTGTAACTGGTATTTTCTGTGGTAGAATATACGACTTGAGAATCATAGTGAAGGTCCAAATTTGATATCTTGAAGAAAAAAAATTCAGTTGGATTTTCCGATCGGAAGATCGGATCTGTGAATTCTGGAATCAGAAACGGACAAAAGTAACTTTTTAAATATCATGCTAAAAAGGCTTGTAACCGGTATTTTCTATAGTAGAATATGCGATTTAAGAATGCTAGTGAAGAGCAAAATTCGAAATCTTGAAAACAAAAATTTGACTTGGTTTTTCCGACATGAACTCGGATCGGTAAATTCTTGAATTAGAAACGGACGAAAGTCACCTTTTTTCAAATCATGGTAAAAAGGCTTGTAACCGGTATTTTCTGTGGTAGAATATATAACTTGAGAATGATAGTGAAGACCGAAATTCGATATCTTGAAGAAAAAAATTCGGTTGGATTTTCTGACCGAAAATTGGATCTGTGAATTCTGGAATCAGGAACGGAAAAAGGTAACTTTTTTTAAATCATGGTAAAAAGGTTTGTAACCAGTATTTTCTGTCGTAGACTTGAGAACGAAAGTGAAGGCCAAAATTCGATATCTTGAAGAAAAAAAATGTAGGCTGAATTTTTCGACCGGAAGTCGGATCTGTGAATTCTGGAATCAGGAACGGAAAAAGTTACTTTTTGGAAAGTCGTGGTAAAAGGCTTGTAACCAGTATTTTCTGTGGTAGAATACGCGACTTGAGAACGATGGTGACGACCAGAATACGATATCTTGAAGAAAAAAAATTCGGTTGGATTTTTCGACCGAAAGTCGGATCTGTGAATTCTGGAATCAGGAACGGAAAAAGTTACTTTTTTGAAAGTCGTGGTAAAAGGCTTGTAACCAGTATTTTCTGTGGTAGAATACGCGACTTGAGAACGATGGTGACAACCAGAATACGATATCTTGAAGAAAAAAATTCAGTTGGATTTTCCGACCGGAAGTCGGATCTGTGAATTCTGGAGTCAGAAAGGGAAGAAAGTCACTTTTTTTATAATTATGCTAAAAAGACTTGTAAACTATTTTCTGTGTCAGAAGGTATTTTCTAAGGTATTTTTCTAAGTTATTTTTAAGGTATTTTCTGTAGTAGAATATATGACTTGAGAACGATAATGGAGGCCGAAATTCAATATCTTAAAGGAAAACTTTTGTTTTTTTTCCTTAAAATCCATTTTAATAAAAAATTCAGCATAAAATAAAATTCCTACACCTCTTCCTTCGGACAGTCACAATATTCTGCTCCCTTAAGGTTCGTCTCTCCCGAGAATATTAAAGATTTTCTACATCTCAGGCAGAAAAGTGTCCAAGGGTGTCAAGGATCATATTTAATCCTGCTTGATCCACCTTGTCTCTGACCCACAGAGCCCCGGTCTCTTCTCTGTGGTTGGTTCACCAAGTGGCGGTAGTAGTACGACTTCGAGTACCAGTCCGAGGGCGTGCCGAGTAGTCCAAAGCATCATCAGTCGACCAGGGAGAGGGGGACGTGCGCCCTTAAAAAGTGCCTCGAGCCAAGCACTCAACAGTGGAAGAAGAAGAAGAAGAAGAATAAGAGAGTAAAAGAAGAAGAAAGAAAAGGTGAACCTTGAAGAAGAGTGAAACAGAAATGTCAGGAAAAAAAATTCACGAGTACATGTAGCCCGAAGCTACAACACAGGAAAACCTAGGAAACCCAGGTAGAGTCGATTTCGCGCGCAGCTTCTCATTGAGGCAACGCGAAAGAGAAACGAGAAAACCAAGAGAAGAGAATACTCCAGAGGAAAAGAAAGATATGAGAGACGTGGAGAAATAGAGAAAGCGATGAGCGAGTGGCAACGAGCACGAAGACTCTCTCCCTACTCGCTACCAGAGTAGCCATGAACACGCGTTTCTACCGCACAAAATCCAACCCTGAAGAACAGCCTGCTCTTCGTATCGTGCGACAAGGGGTTTCTGCTTGCAACTGGACTCACGGTGTTGCACACAGGCGGACGTTGCGCGGTTACCAGAGCAAATATTTCATCCGGTTGATGTGGAGCTTGTGTATGTGTGTGTATGTGTATGTATGTATGTATGTATGTATGTGTAGATGAGGTAGATACGAGAGGCGAGAGGTGCAACAGAGGCCGCAGACCATAGAGCACGCTCTTTCCGTACGAGTTGAACACAGCTAGCCCGTAATAAACGGAGTTTCTCGTTCGCCACGGCAACGAGACTGCCTCGTGTACTCCAACACGAACCGAACTGGGGGGAAACGCCCGCATATGTTCGACCGAAAGCACCCGTTAACGTTGCTTTCCGCTACTGAGAACTCGCGTATATGTACCTCCACGGTGCAAATGCAATATGAAAGAGGGAAATGCTACGAGTCAAGTATCCGAAAGAGCTTTTTGCAAAAAAGACTCGCGAGCTCCCTGTGTGAAATGCCTTCAGGGTCTGAAGAATCGGTGAAGCAAAGCAGTTATTGCGATTCGAAAATCTGATTTAGGGCCAGAAGAGAGGTTTGGAGATGTTGGGAGTAATGAGGCAAATATCCTAGTTTCGGAAAAGGGAGAAACTGGGATTAAGGTTGTTGATCAAAAACGTAAAAATGGTGTCAGCTTTTCGAAATTTATACAGTGCATAGGTGAAGGTTTTCTTCATCGACTGCTAAAAAAGTTTGATCCAATTATAACATTCTTTTTCAAGATATTGAACGTTAAAGTTGACACCAATCAGCACGATACATTGGGTATATCGCGTGAGGCATCACACGGAGAGAAATTTCTGTGTTTTGACTACATAAAACGAGGACAACAAAAATCGTTATGTTAGGCTTACAAAAAAAATTGCTCAGCCCAGCAAAAAGATTTGTCAGTGGAACAAAAGATTTGTCAGCATAGCAAAACTGATTTGTCAGCCGAACAAAAGATTTGCCAGCCTAACATAACAATTTTTGTTGTCCTCGTTTTATGTTGTCACAACACAGAAATTTCTCTCCGTACACCGGCCACATTTATTTACTTATATCTTCCGTGTGGGAATTACCAGCTTTATGAAAAACGCATATTATACAGCGCAGAGTATGAAGATTATGATGGTGTACATTTTTTGTGGGGTTATAAGTGTTTTTGAAGAAAAATTACAAAAAATGTTAGACAATACATCGTGAAACTATGCGAAGTGAGCTGACGTCGCCCCGCCTGCCGTGTTTGCCTCACACCCCGCACATAGTGATGCGGACGAGCGAGACAAGCGAGAAAAAGTCGAGATCAAGACTAAGTCTCGGAATTTGACAGCTTGATTGTCATTTCAATTCGAGATTATCGACCTAGCAAGATTTTTCTCTCGTTCTCGTCTTGAATTTCGCTCGAAATCTCGTCTTGACAGCCGGATATTGTTTTTCTTTATTTCCCTATTATCTTCTCTATTTTTAAATTATTTCCAATGATATTAATGTTTCAGAAAATGGATAACGCTGAGAAGAATAGAGTAAATTGTGAAATTATTTATATTAAATATCTGGTGCTGTTATTCTAGCCTTAAATCAATTAAATTATTAAATCATTGAAGTACATCCATCGCTACATTAAAGATGAAGGTCACGTTTTTTGTTTAATATTAAAGAAAGTTTTTTCACTTCGGTTTTTTGAGGTTCCAGGATGATGGTTTCTTAATGATAGACGTTTAGATCGGTTTTTAGGTAAACCTCATCATGTACAGGACACCTTTTGAGGTCCAAGTCAGTTTTCAAGGACGATTCCATGTCTACGATGTCTACGACGATATCCAGAATTTGAGAACAATCTGAAGTCATCCGTAGTCCTCGTGTAATTTGAGACTGAAATCCATTTTTACGTAGTTGTCGTATTCAAACTCGACCTGAACCTTGGAATCTAAGGAGACAACGTATCAGAAAGTCGTTTTGATACGTATTTAATTTCATTGGTTAAGATTTCCGTGATTCAACGGAACTTTTTCGAACGGTGTAGTCCTTTTACACTAGACAATCAACGTTTAAAGCCCTTGGAAGCCTACACCATACCAAAGAATATGGATGTACATAGAAGTGCAGATCCTATGCTTCGCCTGAATCTGCGCAGAAACTGGAGTACGTACCAAAAATGACGAAAATGCGTGGTACTCCAGTTTCTGCGCAGCTTCAGGAGGAGCATAGGATCTGCACTTCTATGTACATCCATATTCTTTGACCATACTTCTATGCCGACATTTTGGAAAGCTGTTAGGCACATAATTTGATTTTCGTGGTCGGTGGCAGAGCCTAACGGAGCATATCCTATCGTATCGTGCGATGCTGTCGCATTCAGAACCATGACATAGCCTCTATTTTGTTGATAGTTTATCTGTCATAAGTTTCAAGATCTCGCTCGATCTCGCTTGTTATTTTAAGCAAGATCGAGCGAGACTATGATTTTTTTTTCATACCGCAAGCTCGAGACGAGAACTTCAGACAAATGACAAACGCAAGAAAAAACGAGCGAGATTCGAGATAATCTCGTCTCGAGCCGCATCACTACCCGCACATCATCACACCTATCCCCTTCCTAATGCCGTTGATCAACATCCTTAAGGTAGTCTGTTCACATTAGCTAGTCAAATCAGTGCTAAATTTTTAATCGCGTTTCTACACATTTTGGTAGTTTTGCCGACTGTTCTGCAGAGTGGCTTGCTCATCAGCATTAGTTCTTAATATATAAACACCCTGATACATACAAATTTCGGATGAGGTTGTTGTCATCCAGTTTTATATTAGAAAAAACCACAATATTAATCTAGTTATAACGAGCAATAGCTTATGTTGTTGGTTAAAAAATGCTTCATTGATTAACCGGACAAATTCTGTATTAGTATTCGTTATTCACAAGTTACAAGCATGTGTAAATCTGATGATAGGTTAGAGTAGATAAAAAACGATTGCAATTTTCTTACCAAGAATACTATAAGAAAATGTCTCTGGTCAATTAATGAAGCATCTTTTAATAAACAAAATGAGCTATTGTTCGTCAAAGTCTGACAAAAATTATGGTTTTTTCTAATATAAAACTGGATGACAATAACCTCATCCGACATTTGTACGTATCAGGGTATTTTAATTAAAAACCGTGTCTGTGAATGGATTTATATATTAAGAACTAATGCTGATGAGCAAGCCACTCTGCAGAGCAGTCGGCAAAACTACCAAAATGTGTAGAAACGCGATTAAAAATTTAGCACTGATTTGACTAGCTAATGTGAACAGACCACCTTAATGGATTGCAAGATGGTTTGGTTATTTCACAAATATTTAGGTTTTAGTAACAAATTATTTATTTCTCACAAATTTGTTATTTCTGAAATATTTAGTAATATTTAGTATTGCACAGATCGTTTATGGAAATTTATTGGTTTGTCATTTAAAGCAGTTATTGTAGTTTGTAAATGAAATTTAGGGCCTCGGGACGAGATTTTGAGGAGTCGGGTTTAATTAGGCAAATTGCCTAGTTTCTAAAAAGGTAGAATCTGAGACTTGGGTTATTTCACAAATTGTTTATGGAAATTTATTGGTTAGTTATTTAAAGCAGTTATTGTGGTTTGAAAATGAAATTTAGGACCCTGGGACAAGTTTTTGAGGATTCGGGCGTAATGAGGTAAATAGCCTAGTTCCTAAAAAGTTAGGATCTAGATTTAATGGTTTGCAAGCTAATTCGGTTACTTCTTCATTTTTTTTGCCCCTTAAAAGTTGTCCAACGAATTGACCTACATAAGACTTGGTTCATAACTTCGAGGAATATTTACCGCTATTTATCGAGTTGAAACAGGCGACGAAATGTCAAGGGAAAAAAAGTTACATATTTCTACAAGCTTATAGTTTTTGGCCTGTAAAAATTTGTCTGTAAAATTGGCCGAGCTAAAAGTAGGTACATATCTTTGTGAATATTTAACAATATTCATCGAGTTGAATGATTATAATATGTATGTCTCTATAAAAAATTAAGCGGCTTTGAATATCAGCCGTTTTATTAGGTTATCCATATCTACTAGTCGATGGGCAGGTGAGTTCGTTCCATGTTTCCATAAACGTTCCGAACTTTAGTGACATGAATTTGGAGGGATTGGAATTGTGCAAAATGTAATCTGATGGCAGTGTGTCTTTTGAGATTTGTACATATATTATGTGTGTAATATATTCTCATGGTATGTAACGATGATGAGTGAAGTAAAGTTTATTTTACGTCGTAAATCAAATTTATGTGTACGGAGAGAGTTTCATAGAAGTTGTGCCAAGTGAAGTAAATACCTAGTTACCGAAAAGGCAGCTTTTGGGATTCCGGTACTTAACCGTAATTCGATTATTTCACTAGTTGTTCAGTCGTTTATAGAGATTTATTGTTCAATTACGGCAGAATTTAGTTCAACTGGGATTCTGCAAAATGAAATCTGATGCTAGATGATGAGTAAAGCAGTTATGCCAAATGAAGTAAGTAGTCTAGTTTCCAAAATGGCAGAATATGAGATTAATGTACTTCAACGTAGTCCGATTATTCCCTGGTCATTTTCAGTTGCCTGTAGAGATTTATTAGTCCATTATGCCGGAATTTGGTGAAACTAATATTCTGCAAAATGTAATCGGACGTTATGTATCTTCTGACGCCCGTAGATATAATTTTCGCAACAGTTCTCATGGTATTTAACATGTTGACTTCCAACTACGAGACAACTCGTAGTTTGCGTTATTTCCTAGCTAATTATGAGTTGTCTCGTAGTTTATTTAGGAAAACAAAAAATCATGGCTTGTTGAACCGGAATCCTGAAAAGTACCGTGGCATACAACGTGTTAAAAATAATTAGTGAAGTAAAACTTTACTTTCCTACATATGAATGATTTCGACAATTATTGATCACCTCGTCAATTTGGTTTTAACCTTGCTAATGTTGAATACACCTTGAAAGATAGTTGCTTGCATTTTTTAAGATTTTTTCGGTGTTGCCTTGTAGATTTCCTAAAGGTATCAAATTATTCCGATTTTTCGATTTCCATCTTAAAATTATTTTAATACAGGATTAATGATCTCTAAAAAAAGGTCAAGACATATGTAGAAAAGTCTCCGCTTTCCAAAAAAAAAAAAAAAAAAAAGTACTGTCGTTCGGATTCGAAAGTGTTAAGGTAGTAAAAATCGACTAATAATTTGAAAAAAGGGTTTTGAAAGGGTTCGCATAATAAATGTAAATAAATTAAAAATAGTATTTTTGTTGTAAATTTCATGATAATTTAAAAAAATGAAAATTGAAAATTTTCAGAAGTAAAAAATAGCGTGTTTCATTAAATTAAAAATTCTTGGTCGAATTAATAAAATCGACAGAATCTCTAAATGTAGAAGAGTTAAATAACGATGAAAAATAGACGATATTTATACTGAAGTAAAGTATTTACCTCCATTTCTGCTTAACTGAGATGCTTGTCGAAAAAAAAAATAAAAGCCTAAATGTACGTTTTATCTGTCATTCGCCATGCAAGAGCTGCAAAGTGCACTGTGCTATATAGATGCGCATAGAGCAGAAGCAAGGCCTCCAATCATATTCATAAAATAATTCATGAAATAATCCTCTGCCGCGTACATCCCATCGCTGCTTGGGGTAGTTATAGGAATAAGCTTTTACTCCTTCTCTCTCAGTTACTCTCGTGGAAATTCTAGCTCACTCGCTTTTTCTCCTGGATGGACGCTCTGAATTATCGCAAATTCCGGTAATCCCTGAGTGAGCCTCGCGCACGGACTTGAGGCGAGCAGCAGCGGTATAAAGTAAAAAAGAGGCTGGCAAAATGTTCCTCGCGAATGCTGCTGCGACTCGGGTCGTCCTCGGCTCACCCTCAGCGCTCAGCGCGTTCTATACACACATATATGTGTATATATATATATATATATATGTGTGTGTATATGTATATAGTATACACTGCAGTCAGTAGAGAGTAAAGCCTGCGGGGGTTAATGCCATTCGCGGCTCCCGAGAGCTTGATCAAACAAATGGGGGATCAAGGGTAGGGAATGAGGCGAGACATAGAGGACAGGGGCGACTTGGTTCGCGCGCTTGGACATCGATTCGTTGACTTGCTGCTTTTTCTTTCCCTCTGTAGCAAATGCGCAATTTCCTTCTATAAAAAATCGCTCCATTATTTACCCGAGTGTCTCGTTTATTTATTTATTTTTTATTTCTTTTGTTTTTTTTTTTTTTTTTTAGTGGGGACTTTTGATTGTTGCCGGTATATTTCCTTTAAATGGAGAGAACAAAGTTTTTTTTTCGCTAACCAAAAAGTTATGGCTGTTAGAAGTAGACATTTTTTTGGCAGGAAATAGAGACAGAGGCGACTTGGTTCGCGCGGTTGGACATCGATTCGTTGACTTGCTGCTTTTTCTTTCCCTCTGTAGCAAATGCGCAATTTCCTTCTATAAAAAATCGCTCCATTATTTGCCCGAGTGTCTCGTTTATTTATTTATTTTTTATTTCTTTTATGTTTTTTTTTTTTAGTGGGGACTTTTGATCGTTGCCGGTATATTTCCTTTAAATGGAGAGAACAAAGTTTTTTTTTCGCGAGCCAAAAAGTTATGGCTGTTAGAAGTAGACATTTTTTTGGCAGGAAATAGAGACAGAGGCGACTTGGTTCGCGCGCTTGGACATCGATTCGTTGACTTGCTGCTTTTTCTTTCCCTCTGTAGCAAATGCGCAATTTCCTTCTATAAAAAATCGCTCCATTATTTGCCCGAGTGTCTCATTTATTTATTTATTTTTTATTTCTTTTGTTTTTTTTATGGAGGCTTTTGATTGTTGCCAGTATATTTCCTTTAAATGAAGAGAACAAAGTTTTTTTTTTTCGCGAGCCAAAAAGTTATGGCTGTTAGAAGTAGACATTTTTTTGGCAGGAAATAGAGACAGAGGCGACTTGGTTCGCGCGGTTGGACATCGATTCGTTGACTTGCTGCTTTTTCTTTCCCTCTGTAGCAAATGCGCAATCTCCTTCTATAAAAAATCGTTCCATTATTTACCCGAGTGTCTCGTTTATTTATTTATTTTTTATTTATTTTTTATTTATTTTTTGTTTTTTTTTTAGTAGGGACTTTTGATCGTTGCCGGTATATTTCCTTTAAATGGAGAGAACAAAGTTTTTTTTTGCACGAGCCAAAAAGTTATGGCTGTTAGAAGTAGACATTTTTTTGGCAGGAAATAGAGACAGAGGCGACTTGGTTCGCGCGCTTGGACATCGATTCGTTGACTTGCTGCTTTTTCTTTCCCTCTGTAGCAAATGCGCAATTTCCTTCTATAAAAAATCGCTCCATTATTTGCCCGAGTGTCTCGTTTATTTATTTATTTTTTATTCTTTTATGTTTTTTTTTTAGTGGGGACTTTTGATTGTTGCCGGTATATTTCCTTTAAATGAAGAGAACAAAGTTTTTTTTTTCACGAGCCAAAAAGTTATGGCTGTTAGAAGTAGACATTTTTTTGGCTAGATATAGAGACAGACGCTTGAACACCGATTTGTTGACTTGCTTTTTCTTTCCTTCTGTAGCAAATGCGCAATTTCCTTCTATGAAAAATCGCTCCATTATTTACCCGAGTATCTCGTTTATTTATTTATTTTTTATTTATTTTATATATTTTTTTTAGTGGGAACTTTCGATTGTTGCCAGTACCTTTCCTTTAAATGGAGCGAACAAAGTTTTTTTTTTCGTGAGCCAAAAAGTTATGGCTGTTAAAACTAGACATTTTTTTGGCAGGAAATAGAGACAGATAATAATAAATAGATTCGTTGACTTGCTGCTTTTTCTTTCCCTCTGTAGCAAATGCGCAATTTCCTTCTATAAAAAATCGCTCCATTATTTACCCGAGTGTCTCGTTTATTTATTTATTTTTTATTTCTTTTATGTTTTTTTTTAGTGGGGGCTTTTGATTGTTGCCGGTATATTTCCTTTAAATGGAGAGAACAAAGTTTTTTTTTCGCGAGCCAAAAAGTTATGGCTGTTAGAAGTAGACATTTTTTTGGCAGGAAATAGAGACAGAGGCGACTTGGTTCGCGCGCTTGGACATCGATTCGTTGACTTGCTGCTTTTTCTTTCCCTCTGTAGCAAATGCGCAATTTCCTTCTATAAAAAATCGCTCCATTATTTACCCGAGTGTCTCGTTTATTTATTTATTTTTTATTTCTTTTATGTTTTTTTTTTAGTGGGGACTTTTGATCGTTGCCGGTATATTTCCTTTAAATGGAGAGAACAAAGTTTTTTTTTCGCGAGTCAAAAAGTTATGGCTGTTAGAAGTAGACATTTTTTTGGCAGGAAATAGAAACAGAGGCGACTTGGTTCGCGCGCTTGGACATCGATTCGTTGACTTGCTGCTTTTTCTTTCCCTCTGTAGCAAATGCGCAATTTCCTTCTATAAAAAATCGCTCCATTATTTACCCGAGTGTCTCGTTTATTTATTTATTTTTTATTTCTTTTATGTTTTTTTTTTAGTGGGGACTTTTGATTGTTGCCGGTATATTTCCTTTAAATGAAGAGAACAAAGTTTTTTTTTTCACGAGCCAAAAAGTTATGGCTGTTAGAAGTAGACATTTTTTTGGCTAGATATAGAGACAGACGCTTGAACACCGATTTGTTGACTTGCTTTTTCTTTCCTTCTGTAGCAAATGCGCAATTTCCTTCTATAAAAAATCGCTCCATTATTTACCCGAGTGTCTCGTTTATTTATTTATTTTTTATTTCTTTTTTGTTTTTTTTTAGTAGGGTCTTTTGATTGTTGCCGGTATATTTCCTTTAAATGGAGAGAACAAAGTTTTTTTTTCGCGAGCCAGAAAGTTATGGCTGTTAGAAGTAGACATTTTTTTGGCAGGAAATAGAGACAGAGGCGACTTGGTTCGCGCGGTTGGACATCGATTCGTTGACTTGCTGCTTTTTCTTTCCCTCTGTAGGAAATGCGCAAATTCCTTCTATAAAAAATCGCTCCATTATTTACCCGAGTGTCTCGTTTATTTATTTATTTTTTATTTCTTTTATGTTTTTTTTTTGGTGGAGGCTTTTGATTGTTGCCAGTATATTTCCTTTAAATGGAGAGAACAAAGTTTTTTTTTCACGAGTCAAAAAGTTATGGCTGTTAGAAGTAGACATTTTTTTGGCTAGATATAGAGACAGACGCTTGAACACCGATTTGTTGACTTGCTTTTTCTTTCCTTCTGTAGCAAATGCGCAATTTCCTTCTATAAAAAATCGCTCCATTATTTACCCAAGTGTCTCGTTTATTTATTTATTATTTATTTCTTTTATGTTTTTTTTTCTTTTTAGTGGGGGCTTTTGATTGTTGCCAGTATATTTCCTTCAAATGGCAAGAACAAAGTTTATTCGCACGAGCCAAAAAATTATGGCTGTTAGAACTAGAAATTTTTTTAGTTAGATACAGAGACAGACGCTTGAACATCGATTTGTTGACTGGCTTTTTTTTGTGTTTTTTTAGTGGGGGCTTTTGATTGTTGCCAGTATATTTCCTTTAAAGAAAGGAGCGGAGAGTCAGGTAAAAAATTTAAAAAAATCGTTCTGTGAAAATATTCATTTCCATGTAATCTATGTGTTATTAAATTTACAAGCCGGAATTCGCAAAAATGTTCAAGTTCTACGGTATCATTCATATTTAATTTTCTCAAAAGTCGTAAAAAATAATCAGAATATTATATTTTTATTTTTAATTATTTTATATATTTATTGGTTTTATATGCGGACATTAAGACCGATTTGAAATTATAAAATTAAATTACATAAAAATTGTAATAATTTCCTTTAATTCCATCACAAAAGATCATCAATTTTATATCACAATTGTGCATTTAATTTAGATCACGAGTTTACGCATATAAAAACAGTCTTTTTTAACAGTGCATGAGCAATCAAAAGTTAATTCATACCGTCTAGCAATAATTCCTAATTGCAAATCCCACTCTCGTTGTTCCAACATTGGATACAGTACAATATTGATTCTGTCCGATTGAAAAATTCGATCTACCGAAAGCACTTGTCCCTAGAGACGAGGGGAAAACGATTCACGCGTCGGTAACCCTGTATACCTTAACTATATACTACACACACATACAAAATTTTTTATATATATGTATTTTTTTTATATTCGACAAGTCCCATACTTTCGATGTTCCTGTACTCACTTTGTACAATTACACTTGTGGGAAATCGGGATAGAAGTATCACAAAGATATATAATATAGTTCGAACGTGGAAATCCACCCTTATGTCGAGTTAATGTCGGTGTAATGCCTCGTTTCACGCGGTTCGTGACTGTTGGCTCAAATCTGAAGCGCCAGAAATTCAGAGCATCGCGAGGTAGCGATATAACAGCTATCTTCCTGAATATGTAGATTTTCAACGGGGCGAAATTAACTTGGTTACGACAGATTGCCCGTGAATAATTTCATCGCCTATTCAACGGTGTGATAACTTTGTTGGCATATGCTCATTGTCCCGAGGCCTGTTGGCTTCGCTGTCCCTGTCTATGTACTCGACGACTTGCTTTCTCCCTTTCCACCCTCGTGAACCACCCCCTAAGCATTCAAGACGCGAAAGACGAGGGTCCATAGCATAGCCAGAGGTGAAAAGCACTCGTTACAAGCTCCCGGATCGTACGAAGAGCCTGGACTCGGTTCAGCTACCTTTTCAAAGCCCCTTCATTTGTTTGATCAAGCTCTCTATTCCTCCCTATCTTTTTTTTCTTTTTTTTTCTTTTTTTTTTTAAGCTCTTTGCCACCCTCACTGCCAAGGAATTAAACACCTGTGCTCGAGCATAATGCCGAGCTCTGCAATAAGAAATAACTGTGGGAAATGCTACTGCCAAGTTCTGTATCTTTAACTGGAAAAAAGAAAAAAAAACATGAGGGAACAAAAAGTATGAGATAGGGATGAAAAGCTGCGACAGAGAAAGAAAAGTAACTCTTGTAGATTATTACTGGCTAATCCCGTGAGCCATGATGCAAGAAAAAAATTTGGGATAAAGGCAAGAGGAGGATTAATGATGAATTGAAGGGGAATTACGATTAACGCATTTTATAGGTATTTATGGAAAAATATGCAATCATTTGCATGCAATATTTTCAATATTTTATATTTTCTGAAAATGGTTAAAAACATTTATCTTGCATTTTGTATTTAAATACTTTAATCAGAAATTATTTTTATATGTCCTTTTTCTTTTTGATACGTTATTTTTTATATTGTTAAATAATTAATGAAGAATATTCTCGAAATTGAGCAATTTGTAAAAAATGCTTTTACCATTTTTCAGGTATAATGTAAATTTTTCGTTACATTTAGATATCTGTAAAAAGATATATAGATATGATATATGATTCCTAAAATATAAAAATAAAATGTCAATCTGAAATGTTTATAAAATATTTTTCAATATAGGTAGAACATATTTCAGCAAAATATTTCCGAAACTTTTTGAAAATATTTAGGTGCTGCACTTGATGACAAAAAAAAACCTAAAGTGGTTGGAAAAAAATTTGTAGTTCTATCATTTTTAGCTTGTGAGAAAAAAGTATATTGCATATAAAATGAGATATACTGACAACAATCAAAAGATCCCATAAAAAAACCAAATAAAAAAAATTTTTAAACTAGACACTCGTAAATAATGGAGCGATTTTTTATAGGAGAAAGGGACACATTTGCTACAGAAGAAAACAAAAAGCAAGTCAACGAATTGGTGTCTCGCCTCATTCCTATTCATATTTCAAAAAAATATATATATTTTTTTTATTTTCAAAATATTTTAGCGCTGTGTGTCAAGTGGTTGGTAAAAAAATGTGTGGCTCTAGTAGCCACAATGTTTTGCTCGTGAAAATAAAGTTTGTTGCCTGCATATAGAAGGAGATATACTGGCATCAATCAAAAGCAACCATTTAAAAAAAAGTGACTCTCGGGTAAATAATGGAGCGATTTTTTATAGAAAGAAGAGGTGCATTTCCTACAGAGGAAAACGAAAAAAAAATGTCTCTGTGTTCTCTGTGTCTCGCCTCATTCTCATATTTGGGACAAATATTTTTTTATTATCTCTCGTAGATTTTTTTTAGTGTAGAGAAAGCTTTGTTTTAGTTAAAACATTTTTTCTTTTAATTTTCATTTTCGTATACTTAATATGGGTAGATCGAATTTATCAATCGGAGAGAATCAATATTGTCCTGTATTCACTGTTCGAACAACGACAGTGGGTTTTGCAATTAGGAATAATTGCCAGGCAGTATGAATTAACTTTGGATTGGTCGTACAGAAAATTTTGTTTCAAAATATAAAAATATAAAAATATAAATATAAATATAAATATAAATATAAATATAAATATAAATATAAATATAAATATAAATATAAATATAAATATAAATATAAATATAAATATAAATATAAATATAAATATAAATATAAATATAAATATAAATATAAATATAAATATAAATATAAATATAAATATAAATATAAATATAAATATAAATATAAATATAAATATAAATATAAATATAAATATAAATATAAATATAAATATAAATATAAATATAAATATAAATATAAATATAAATATAAATATAAATATAAATATAAATATAAATATAAATATAAATATAAATATAAATATAAATATAAATATAAATATAAATATAAATATAAATATAAATATAAATATAAATATAAATATAAATATAAATATAAAAAATATAATTTTCAAGATTTCAAAGAGAATATTAATACATAAATATACGAGGCATTCCATATGAAGCGGGCCACCCTGATTTTCAATGTTCGTAGAGTGGGTTTATAATTTTTTTTCAGAGTATTAAGAGTTCCTCGAATACATACGAGTTATTTTAGATTTTTGATCCTCATAGTTTTTCCACAATAAAATAAGCTTTTTTTATTTTTATTTTTTTTCCTTTCGCTGCCGATTTAAAACTATCTATAACACAATAAAATAGTTCCGGGATAAAATGTAGGGTTTCGCGTATACTTTTTGATAAAAATGTTTCCAAATTAACCTAGATAAATTTTCAGGAGTTTTTTGGCAAAATAATGCCATATCTTTTTTCTTGTTGAGAGGAACCATTTTTATTTTACTCAAATTTTCACAGAATTTCGGTCATAATGTTATAAAACGTCAAAAAAATCAACACGATGGCAAATTGATATCTTCACAATATACAGTTCGGTTATTTGCTGAATCATACACAATTCACATGTTAATATTATGAATTGATCATCGCGAATATTTTGGTGTAGTTAGTGGACATAATATCGGACATTCTGCCAAATTTTGAGCAGAATCAAAATGGTCCTTCCCAACTAAAAAAATGGTATGACATTTTATTACCAAAAAGTGATTGAAAATGCACAGCGAAATGGAAAAAAAATAAAAATGAAAATAGAGTTTTTTTTTTCATTTCGCTACGGATTTATTTAAAAATATGCATGACATAACAAAATTGTTCAGGGATAAAATTTCAGGAATAAAGTTTTCAAATTAGCCTAGATACATTTTCAATCACTTTTTGGCAATACAATGTCATAACATTTTTTTCGTTGGGAAGGAACATTTTAATTTTAGTAAAAATTTGACATAATTTCCGTTGTTATGTCCACTAACTACACCAAAATTAGCGCGATGATCAATTCATACTTTCATAATGTGAACATGTGAATTGTGTATGATTCAGCAAATAACCGAGCCGAACATTGTGAAGATATCAATTTGCCATCGTGTTGATTTTTTCGGCGTTTTTTAACATTATGACGGAAATTCTGTGAAATTTTGAGTAAAATAAAAATGGTCCCTCTCACCGAAAAAAAAAATGATATGGCATTACTTTGCCAAAAAATGCCTGAAATTTTAACTAGGTTAATTTGGAAACATTTTCAACAAAAAGTAAACGCGAAACCCTACATTTTATCCCGGAACAATTTTGTTGTGTCATAGATAGTTTTAAATCGGCATCGAAAGGAAAAAAATTAATAAATAAACAAGTGTATTTTATTGTGGAAAAACTACGGGGTTCAAAAATCTGAAATAACTCGTATGTGCTCGGGGAACTCTAAATAGCTTGGAAAAAAATTATGAACCCACTCTACGAGTATTGAAAATCAGAGTGGCCCGCTTCATATGGAATGCCTCATACATACAATATATATTGTTATTAATGACCTTATTTTCTTTTAAATAATAAAAAATATGCGTTTATTCATATTGAATACAATTATTTAGTAATTATATTTAATTACACATTTATCTAAATGACGGAATATTGAATAACATGGTTCTCATCAAAATACGAGCGTTCAAATAATGGTTTATACATTACGTATGCAAACTGATTATTCAAATGATATGGAAATCTGTATTCTTGAAATATCGTGTCGTTTGTATAATACCGAATTTGTAGAATAACAATGAGAGTGGTATTTGCAATTAGTAATAATGAGCAATTGGTGTGATCGATCAATGTTTCAATTATACTCGCGGCAAACTCATGTGCACTCCGCCCCCCACCCCTCCCCCCTCTTTTAATTTCCTATAAATTTCTCTTTCCCGCCCGTCAACAAAATCGCACACGTCGCTTGGCTCTGAATCGCCTATGTGGTTGCATATCCCGTGCGTACGCACGTGCATTACCCTCATATTTATCTTTAATTAATCACGAACAAATATTGAACGTTTCGAGTTCGGGGGAAAGCCTGTTTGCATATCTCCAAGGTCGTGCTTGGCGTTTTAACTGGCGTAAGCATTATTATGCCAGAGTGCTTACTCTGCTACCCGCTATAGTCTACCTATATTAGTACTTGTTGTTATACATGGCTGAGTGCACGCCAGAGAGCTCCTGCTATGATTCCAGGAGTCGTGTCTCGTCGTCTCGTTGCCCATTTGCCCAATTACTGGACATTGAGGGTCGCCCCCTCGTCTCTCTGTTTTTTTTTTCTCTCTCTTTCTCTTAGTGGATATATATGTAACTATACGAGGCATTCTCTATTAGCTAAGTCTTTTTTTAGCTCGAGGTCTGATATTTTTTTAATAAATTATTCGGGGAGTGCGGGGCAAAATAGCAACATGGGGCACGTTGGAACAGAGAGATAACGGCAACGTGCGCTGTTAAAAAAGATTGGAAGTTTTTATTCATAAACTCGTCATCAAAATTTAATATACAATTGTGGTATAAAATTCATGTACTTTTCCAGTAAAATTAAAGCAAATTATTAATACGAAAGTACTTTTACTGTAAAATTAAAATTAATTATTGAATGTGCTGTACCATACATTAATTTTACATTACACTTGTATACTAAGTTTAATATACTAGTTTATGAATAAAAACTTCCAGTAAAAGTACACTAAATTTCAAGTAGATTTTTTTACAGTGTGGGGCATAATGGCACGACACGAACGAACGAAACGGGGCATGTTAGAATCGTGGTAAAATATGAGACGTGAAAATAAAAATTCGTTCATTGACACGCAATATCCTGTAGTTTTATTAATTTGCACAAATATTTTTGAAATTAAAAAACGCAATTTCAATTTTTTACTTAAAATATCGAAATTTGAGGTTTACTGTGGTTCACAAGTCACATATCTACCCCAGAAAATACCGGTTTCAAGTCTTTTTGTCATGATTAGAAAAAAAGTTACTTTTTTCCGTTCCTGATTTCAGAATTCACAGATCCGTATTCCTGTCGGAAAATCCAAACGACATTTAAAAAAATTTAAGATATCGAATTTTGGCCTTCACTATCATTCTCAAGTTGCATATCCTACCCCAGAAAATACCGTTTACAAGCCTTTTTACCATGATTTAAAAAAAAGTCTTTTTTCCATTTCTGATAAAAAATTCTGACATAAGATTAAATTCGTATATAAACGGGAAAAAATGTTTCTTAGAGCAAAATAATTTTTTTCGATAAATATGGATTTTCATTTTATTTCAAGATTCACAGAATTTACAAAAATCTACAAAATAAAATTGTTTTATTTTAATACATTGCTACATATACGTTGAACTTGCATGGCGATTCATATTACATGTTTCGATGGCTCGGTCGCCTTTGCAACGTCAATATCATCGTACACCACTTTGTTATTTAGTTTGACACTGATACTATGTCTTGAATTAATACATGTGATATCCCCTTTGAAATGAAAACTTAATTTCAAAGGTTCCCGACCCGGGATCACTTGAAGTTTGATGTTAACTAAATCTGGTTCTCCATACAATTTTTTGAAGGGCTCGAAATTGTTATTACAATGTCCGTCTAATTCCTGCAAGATATGATTCTGAAATGGTAAGTCAATAATTGTCAATAACTGCTCAAAATTATTTTTTTCTGAAGAAAATTTGAATAAATCTGTCCAAATTTGGAGTGAGTTAAAGTGGCAACGTTATTTAATAAGAAATTAAATATCCTATAAAATTCGAAGCGCTGTATTTATTCAGCTTATTTTAGAGGATCCTCTTTTTCTTTTTCTAGGTATCTTTTTTTAGGTAGCAAAATTATTCTGCTTACCCAAAGAAACTTTGATCCTTGCACAAGAAACTTTTTAGCTCCGCAAGCGATGGCTTGATTCATGCAATAATCGTACGCCTGAAATATTAATTATTAATAATAAGTAATAAATGATGTTGATCACAGTTCATAATTTGCAGAAAATATTTCGTTTTTTTTTGTACTTTAAAATGTCGAAATTACTTACACCACATTTTCGTGATAGTTCCAAATCATTACATGGATTGGCCACGCAGTCTTCGTCAATCTTAAGCGATAATAACAATTTTTTAAAATTCAATGTTAATATCTTTAATTACCCGTCATATATATTTGAATTTTTTACCCCTGTACATATCTCGCGGTTAGATAAATGAGTAGCTGTTACAATAGCGGACAACAATGCAACAAAGCACGTGTGGTAAATCATGTTTGTTCTTTAATAAAACGAGAACTGCTGACATTATTTTTTTATTCAAATATATAGGTCTTTTTTTATTTGCGTGCTGGAATTACGAGTCACGAATTGTCTATAACCGTTAGTCACCACTCGGCAAGCGGATACGATTTCAACTCTGGTTTAACTTTGAGCACAGAGTTGATAGTGTTTAATACAGTGTATTTGAACACCGTTGGTCACTTAATACTTTCCATTATCGCAGTTTGAAGCTTCGTTTTATTATGTTTTTTTATTAAGCTAAAAAAGAATTAACGAAAAAATCGGCATTGTGAAAAATAAATGTTAAAACAGCAAAAAAAAAAGATTGAATTTATATCATGCATTTTCGGCTTAAAACTAATATTTTTACGACTTGAATATTTAAGTTCAGCACTAACGATTTTTCTTTGCGTTGTACGTAAATCGCGGAAAATATGAATTGAAATCGAAAGTATTACCTGTTTTCTCTGAAAAACATGATTAATCCTCTTTATATTTTTTTTATTTTCCTTTCTCTGCGATCCATTCGATTACATTTTAAAATTCACGGAATTTACAATCACGTTCGCAGAATCCACAAAAATTAAACGTACGTATAAAAATCAAATAATTAAGGAATAATAAAAAATGTACTAAATTTCGATTTCATGCAACTTTAAATAAATATGGATTTTTCGTATTGTTTACATATTCGAATTTCGCCTTTCATTGATGATTTTTCCGCGAATTTCACAAACACATTGTTGTTAATTAATAATGATCTGTATATTCTACAAAATTCACTTGAAATTTCACAAAAAGAAAAAATTCATTTCGCAAACTTTACAAAAATTTTCTGTTGCTCTTCAAATTTAACCTAAAATTCGAATAATAAAAACAAAACAAAAATCGGCTGAATTAAGACAACGAATGTCAGTAACATTCGTTGTCTTAACTTACTTACATTCGTTACTTACTAACGTTACTTACATTCGATACTTACGAATGTTACTTACATTCCTTACTTACGAATGTTACTTACATTCAATACTTACGAATGTTACTTACATTCCTTACTTACAAATGGTACAACGTTCATTACTTACGAATGTTTCTTACAAATGTTACAACGTTCGTTACTTACGAATGTTACTGATATTCCTTACGTACGAATGTTACACCGAGCGAAAAAGTTTCATTGATTCACGGAAATCTTTGCCAATGAAATGAAGTACTTGAATTTCAATACTATCTTTTCTTTGAATGATCTCAAAATGAATGAAAAGTAGTGACATTGATTCGAAGAAACATTCCCTTAAACCAATGAAACTTTTTCATTGATTTCAAAGATATCGTCTCTGATTCAATGAAACCTTCTTCTTACCAGTTCAAAATTTCGAAAGCTATTTTTTCCTGAAGTACGCGGCAGATAAAGCTCAAATTTTGTGAGTATGTAAGAAAGTACGGCAGAAATAGGCTAAGCTTCTGGCTCCTCGATACTCGAAGTCATTCGTTCGAGAGAACCGGAAAACAAAAAAGTGAGGTTAGGTGCGAGAGAGAGATCAATGAAAACGTTTCTTGGAACCAATGAAGACGTCTTTTTAAAACAATGAAACTGTTTCTTTATTATATGCTCACTAAGTAAATCTTTATTTACAGGCAATGAAATGTTCTTTGAAATTTAAATGCACTATTTCGTTGAAATCAATGAAAACAAAAATCAATCCACCCATTTCTTTCGCGTCAATGAAATCTTTTCTCTCGGTGTGGTTCTCAAGTCGCATATTCTACCCCAGAAAATACCGGTTTCATGTCTTTTTGTCATGATTAGAAAAAAAGTTACTTTTTTCCGTTTTTGATTCCAGAATTCACCGATCCGACTTCCGGTCGGACAAACCAACCAATATTTTTTTTTTTAAATGTCGAATTGTGCCCTTCACTATCGTTCTCGAGTCGCATATTCTAACCCAGAAAATACCGTTTACAAGCCTTTTTACCATGATTTTAAAAAAAGTGTCTTTTTTCCATTTCTGATAAAAAATTCTGACATAAGATTAAATTCCTATATAAACGGGAAAAAAATGTTTCTTAGAGCTAAATAATTTTTTTCGATAAATTTTACGCACGCTTCGCGTGCGTCGAACGTCGTTTACACACCTAGTGAAATAAAATTTTGTACGATACTCATGCGAAAAACGTTTTCTTAACTCGTGTGATTGCAACACTCGCCTTCGGCTCGTGCTGCAAATTCACACTCGTCAGAAAAAGTTTTTTCTCACCTCCGGGCCGAAAGCGATAACTTTCGTTCCGCTGCGCGGAACAAAGTTCCCGGTTTTGGGCTCCGTCGGTGAGAAAAATCGTATACACTCCTCGGGCAGTAAATAAGAAAGCCTCAGATCACATGTTTGTCGACTTCGGCTTCGGCTCGGCCGTCAATTACATGTGATCTGAGACATTTCTTACTTTACTGCCCTAGGTGTGTAATATACTATTTCGCACTCGTATCGTAATGTACTATTTCATTTTATTTCAAGATTCACAGAATTTACAAAAATCTACAAAATAAAATTGTTTTATTTTAATCCATTGCTAAATATACGTTGAACTTGCATGGCGATTCATATTACATGTTTCGATGGCTCGGTCGCCTTTGCAACGTCAATATCATCGTACACCACTTTGTTATTTAGGTTAACACTGATACTATGTCTTGAATTATCACTTGTGGTATCCCCTTTGAAATCAAAACTTAATGTGAAAGGTTCCCGACCCGGGATCACTTGAAGTTTGATGCTAACTAAATCTGGTGGTGCATACAATTTTTCGAAGGCCTCGAAATTATTTTGACAATATCCGTCCAATTCCTGCACGATATTTTTCTGAAATGGTAAGTCAATAATTGTCAATAACTGCTCAAAATTATTTTTTTCTGAAGAAAATTTGAATAAATCTGTTCAAATTTGGAGTGGGTTAAAGTGGCAACGTTATTTAATAAGAAATTAAATATCCTATAAAATTCGAAGCGCTGTATTTATTCAGTTTAATTTAGAGGATCCTCTTTTTCTTTTTCTAGGTATCTTCTTTTAGGTAGCAAAATTATTCTGCTTACCCAAATAAACTTTGATCCTTGCACAAGAAACTTTCTAGCTCCGCAAGCGATGGCTTGATTCACGCAATAATCGTACGTCTGAAATATTAATTATTAATAATTTTGATCACAGTTCATAATTCGTACAAAATATTTCGTTTTTTTTTGTACTTTAAAATGTCGAAATTACTTACACCACATTTTCGTGATAGTTCCAAATCATTACATGTATTGGACACGCAGTCTTCGTCAATCTTAAGCGATAATAACAATTTTTAAAAATTCAATGTTAATATACAATGTTAATATCTTCAATTACCCGTCATATATATTTTATTTTTTTACCCGTGTACATATCACGCGGTTAGATAAATAAGTAGCTGTTACAATAGCGGACAACAACGCAACAAAGCACGTGTGGTAAATCATGTTTCTTCTTTAACAAAACGAGAACTGCTGACATTATTTTTTTTATTCAAATATATAGGTTTTTTTTTTTTTGCGTGTTGGAATTTCGAATCACGAATTGTCTATAACCGTTAGTCACCACTCGGAAAGCGGATACGATTTCAACTCTGGTTTAACTTTGAGCACAAAGTTGATAGTGTTTAATATAGTGTATTTGAACACCGTTGGTCACTTAATACTTTCCATTATCGCAGTTTGAAGCTTCGTTTTATTATGTTTTTTATTAAGCTAAAAAAGAATTAACGAAAAAATCGGCATTGTGAAAAATAAATGTTAAAACAGCACAAAAAAAATATTGAATTTATATCACGCATTTTCGGCTTAAAACTAATATTTTTACGACTTGAATATTGAAGTTCAGCACTGACGATTTTTCTTTGCGTTGTACGTAAATCGCGGAAAATATGAATTAAAATGGAAAGTATTACTTTTTTTCTCTGAAAAACATTATTAATCCTCTTTTTATTTTTTTTATTTTGTTTTCTCTGCGATACATTCGATTACATTTTAAAATTCACGGAATTTACAATCACGTTCGCAGAATCCACAAAAATTAAACGTACGTATAAAAATCAAATATTTAAGGAATAATAAAAAATGTACTGAATTTCGATATCATGCAACTTTAAATAAATATCGATTTTTCGAATTGTTTATATATTCGAATTTTGCCTTTCATTGATGATTTTTCCGCGAATTTCACAAACACGTTGTTGTTAATTCTACTCAATTTCAAGTAGAATTATGTTGCACAACTTTTCATCACTTTCGATTAAACTCATAATGATCTGTATATTCTACAAAATTCACTTGAAATTTCAGAAAAAGAAAAAATTCATTTCGCAAACTTTAAAAAAATTTTCTCTTGCTCTTCAAATTTAACCTAAAATTCGAATAATATAAACAAAACAAAAATCGGCTGAATTAACACAACGAATGTTACTTACATTCGTTATTTACTAACGTTACTTATATTCGATACTTACGAATGTTACTTACATTCCTTACTTACAAATGTTACAACGTTTGTTACTTACGAATGTTACTGACATTCCTTACTTACGAATGTTACACAGAGAGAAAAAGTTTCATTGATTCACGGAAATCTTTGCCAATGAAATGAAATACTTGAATTTCAATACTATCTTTTCTTTGAATGATCTCAAAGTCAATGAAAAGTAGTGACATTGATTCGAAGAAACATTTCCTTAAACCAATGAACCTTTTTCATTGATTTCAAAGATATCGTCTCTGATTCAATGAAACCTTCTTCTTATCAGTTCGAAATTTCGAAAGCTACTTTTTCCTGAAGTACGCGGCAGATAAAGCTCAAATTTTGTGAGTATGTAAGAAAGTACGGCAGAAATAGGCTAAGCTTCTGACTCCTCGAAACTCGAAGCCGTTCGTTCGAGAGAACCGGAAAACAAAAAAAATGAGGTTAGGTGCGAGAGAGATCAATGAAAACGTTTCTTCGAACCAATGAAAACGTCTCTTTAAAACAATGAAACTGTTTCTTTATTATATGCTCACTGAGTAAATCTTTATTCACAGGCAATGAAATGTTCTCCTTGAAATTTAAATGCACTATTTCATTGAAATCAATGAAAAAAAAATCAATCCACCCATTTCTTTGGCGTCAATGAAATCTTTTCTCTCAGTGTACTTACATTCCTTACTTACGAATGTTACTTACATTCAATACTTATGAATGTTACTTACATTCGATACTTACGAATGTTACTTAGGGGAGAAGGGGGGAATCGCAGTCACTAAGGAATATTTGCTTTTTCTATAAATAAAACGTCGTTTCTGTCAAAAAGTAATGGTTGTTGGATACTTCATCAACTATTATTGAAAATGAGTAGCATGAAAATCACGAAAGCAATCGTATAAATGGATTTTTCATTCTTTTTCAAAACATGTGCAGCGACTGCCATTATCCGACAATTTGGGTAATCACGGTCGCCTTTTGGGGAACTGCGGTCAATTACGGGGTATCTACACTTTTGTTGTTAAGCTGATAACTATTTTTATAGAAGGCGATTTTATAGAAACCAATACCATATTACGTAAAATATAATTGTTTTTAATTTTTGTTTATTTCCTCGTGAAAATATAACGCTTATCAATATAGCTTGTAACGGTATTTAGCCAATTACATTAAATTTTAAGGATTCGGAACTCGAGCAGGGAAAAGATTAATGATTAGACTTTTTAGATAGGTAAAAGTAGGATTTACACAAACGAAATATTCAAAATAAATCAGAAATCAATCATAAATTTATGAGCTTCCGCGGTGCCATCTACCGTTACAATAATGTTTTCCGTGATCTCCTAGCTCGCTCGCCTACACAATGTAAATTTGAAAATAAATGCTATACAACTTAATCCTAGGCTTTCATATATGATTATTTGCTTTGAATTGACATGTTAACCATATGTTGCGTAATGGCTTTGCATGTACTCGATTTGTTTAAATAATTGCTTGATTAATAAATAATTATTTCTTGTTTAATTTGCTTTTGCTTCTCTATAGAGCCCTCATTATCCTGACTTATCCTCGCACGCAAATATCCCTGACTACTTATTCACTAATCTGCAATTTCTCAATCGATTACCACTTATAAATCGTTCCGGTCGTTATTCTAAGACAGGCGACCTACTCGCTGGACGGTTCGAATAGAAGAGAGATGCTAGCGGGCTCTCTGTGGTACCGGTGCCCGCTTCCCGCTCCCCATTCCCGAAATTAGGCTGTTGTTCGGCCTTCAATGTTCCCTTACCTACGTCCTAATCAGCACGTAGGGCCTGTTTACGCGATTTTCGGCACGTAGGCCTCTGTTTAACCGACGGTTACCGCTGACTCACGCTCAGCGGTTCCCTAGCAATCTTGACAACCGTCGTTTCCAGCTGATTCACCGTAAAAACCACCGTCAAACACCCGGGTGGTTTTTTGCAAAAAATAAACCGGAATTCGGTTGTAACAACCGCGAAAACAACTGCCCTAACAATGTTTTTCGGTTGTTTTTTCGGTTTTCCATGGTAAACTGAAAAAAACGACCGCATGAAATTTTTGAGGGCAGTCGTTTTCACGGTTGTTACGACCAACTTTCGGTTTTTTTTTTCGCAAACACCACCCGGTCGTTTTTACGGTAAAACGGTAGTTGTCGAGATAGCTAGGGTTACCGTCGGTCCAAGCACACCGATTTTCAAACCGATCTAGTTCGCTTATCGAGGGGCGCGAGATTCGCTCCATCGCTTTGTTTGAAATCGATTTCTCTAACTTTTATATTCTCGCGTTATTAATATTCCAATATGTTTCAAGCTATTATAAATCACAGTCTTTTGGTACAGTTATCTATCCTCTCTTAAAATGTATTAATATAACTCATTTTTTTGTAACACGTGCATGAAATGCGGTGCTTTTCATGGCAGTTTTGCGGGCCGAAAGTGGCTAGTTTTATAGCAGTGTTGAAACGATAGGTTGGCGCATGCGCAGTTCGCGATTCCTTCACTTTCGACCCTGCTGTTTCACTTTCAACCCTAGGGTGGAAAGTTGGTAACCTCACTTTTCACTGTTCGTCCCGCAAAACTACCATTCAAAGCGCCACTATTCATGCACTTGTTACAAAAAGTATGGTGTGCAACACGGGCCAAAATTGGCGTTTGCGACTCGTATGATTGCAGCCCTCGCTTCGCTTGGGCGGCAAACCTCGCACTCGTCGCAATCGCCAACTTTCGGCCGCACAATATACTATTATACTCTCTTACGTAAACATTTAATAATATAACAGTCTCTTTTAAAGTATAACAAAACCTGAGATTAATTTTGCCAGTGCAACTTTACTATACTATCAGTTTCTTTTTCGTTTGGTATGTTTCTTATGGGAATTCCAGCTTCCACAGCCCCAATCGCAGCTCTCAGTTCTTCTGAGGACCATTTTCCCTTTTCTGTCGTCCTTTTTTTACAGCGAGGCATCTGTAATTGTGCGTACAAATTTTTATCTATGCTTCACAAAAAAATAAAAAATCTAACCTCGAAAATTCTAGCCTCACGTCAACACCGAAATCGCCATCAAATTGAACACATTTCTACGTATATTTTTCAATCCGTCAATTCTTATTCGTTTCTAAGTTATTACTAAGTCATTAGTTGAACTGAATTTCTATTATTAATGCATACATAACGTTATGTTTACGACGAAAAATTCATTTGACGTGCGCGGGCGAATTGTGCCGGTAACTCACTGTCGTCCCTCGACTGCCATTGCCCCGCACACGTGACCGTCCTTACCCCGACAACCGCGAAAACTTTTTATCTCGAATTTCAATATATTTATTTACGGAATCAACATTTTAACATGGGGAAAATTAAAGTTACAAATCCGAAAAATACATGAAAAACGGTTAGATGTGATTTTAACGTCAATAAGTTACACAAAACCCTTATTTAAAATACAGCTTTTCTTATAAAAAAAAGTACATAATCTAAAAATCATTTCATTTGTTTATTTTTTCGTAGTATAATTGGCACGGAGTATTAAATTAGTTCATTAGTATATACGTAAGCTGATTGAGCAAAAAATGTTTGATATATTCACTAGTTCGATGCAAAAATAAGGTGACCGGCATTGCCCGGTGACTGCGATTCCCCCGTTCTCCCCTACATTCAATACTTACAAATGTTACTTAAATTTGTTACTCACGAATGTTACTTATATTCGTTACTTACGAATGTTACTTACATTCGTTGCTTACGAATGTTACTTATATTCGTTACTTACGAATGTTATTTACATTCAATACTTACAAATGTTACTTAAATTTGTTACTCACGAATGTTACTTATATTCGTTGCTTACGAATGTTACTTATATTCGTTACTTACGAATGTTATTTACATTCAATACTTACATATGTTACTTAAATTTGTTACTTACGAATGTTACTTATATTCGTTACTTACGAATGTTACTTACATTCGTTGCTTACGAATGTTACTTATATTCGTTACTTACGAATGTTATTTACATTCAATACTTACATATGTTACTTAAATTTGTTACTTACGAATGTTACTTATATTCGTTACTTACGAATGTTACTTACATTCGTTGCTTACGAATGTTACTTATATTCGTTACTTACGAATGTTACCTACATTCAATACTTACAAATGTTACTTAAATTTTTTTACTTACGAATGTTACTTATATTCGTTACTTACGAATGTTACTTACATTCGTTGCTTACGAATGTTACTTATATTCTTTACTTACAAATGTTACTTACATTCAATACTTACAAATGTTACTTAAATTTGTTACTTACGAATGTTAGTTATATTCGTTACTTATGAATGTTACTTACATCCGTTCCTTCCCAGTAAACACAAAATATTGTTATGTTGCTGTTCAATTACAATTTCCTACTCAGCAATGTTACTGTAACGTAACAACGGTGTTATGTAACAGTTACGTTACTGAGTAGGAAATTGTAATTGAACAGCAACATAACAATATTTTGTGTTTATTGGGTTACTTCTTTAGACAATTATTCGTTACTTGCTCCACAAAATAATGTTCCACCGTGTTGCCAATAAAATCCTGCTAATCATGTGAAACATCGAGAAGATTCAGGAAAAAGAAAGTCGGTAACATTTACAGAGAATGCCTCATATATGTATCTAAACATTGTCACATACCTTCACATCGGGACGTAGGTAGTACTTACACGTTAAGGGGTCGAACAAAAGCCGCGTGCCCTGGGTCTCGACGTTCGGTATGCCCCGAGGCTACCATCGAACGTTCCTCATGAACGTGCGAGGATAGTTAGAGAGAGAAAGAGAGAGACTCGTAGAAACGTGTGGAGAACAACCGATGCGGAGAGCCCAGTAAAGTCCAATTACCGTTCGATCACGAACACTCCCGCGAGCTTGGGCCACTGCGAAGCGCCGACGACTACGACTAGAGAACGACGGCGACGAGAATGGGAAAACACGAGCTGCAGACTCGACTGGCATCCACGCCACCGCAGCTGCATTTTCCCTGTTCCGGCAATGATGGCCGTGGTGGTAGTGCGAGGTTCTACCCCCGGGGGCGGTTACTAGACAATGCAATCTAGGAAAATAAGGCGCACAGCTGGAGACCGCAACCTGAGTGCTAGATAGCTACGTGGAAAGATAGAAAGAGACGGTAAAGTTCGATTTATTTGCCTGTGGACGACGTTTAAGCCTCAGGAAATGGCGAACAAACGGAGCTACTATCAACGTCGTTGGTATCATTTGCGGCTCTTACGGATTTTCCTGTTAACCTTAGGGTGGGAATTTCATTTGAAGGACAGAATTTGATCATAATATTTATTTGATTCTAGTCAGATTTTCCTGGGCAGAAAAATGAGGTCGAGGAGAGAGCAACTCAGTGAAATTAAATAATATTATTTGACTTCCGGAAATGAAGTAATTTCATTTGATTTCCTGAAAGTAAATATTTTATTTTATTTCTGGAAATTAGATGATTTAATTTCATTTCATTCAATTTCCTGAGATTAAAGAATTTTATTTAATTTCCTAAAATTAAATAAATTCGACTATTTCAAAAAAGTAATGAAAATTGGTTGAAAAGTGGTCTATTTATGTTCCTGGGAATGAAATATTTAAAAAATATCTTTATTTTTTTATTGGATATTTTTACGTCGACGATCATTTTTTATTTGACTTGGATGTTCTTGGATTGCTGAATCTTCCGTCAATTTCAGCAAAGTAAAAGTGACGAAAAAGAAAATTATATATTTTTTACTTATCCCAGTCTAAATATAACAAAAAACCGAAAATTTTTAATCGTTGAATCTAAAAAAAAATTAAACCCTGTTAAAAATTCCAAATTATCGTAATTAAGTTTCCGGCGATTTTGGAGTAAAATAAAAATGTCGGTTTATATTCAATCTTAAAAACCTACCTAATCGAAAATTTTTCGCTGAATACAAAATTGCCAATTTTTTTTTGTCGATAACTTAAAAATTACAATTAAAAAACGCAAAATCTGTTTTGTAGGTTTTTCAGTTGTTAAAAAAAATAGTAGCTACAATAATTATGAATTATTCTACGATTAGCTGCTTAGCTAATCGTAGAATAATTCAGAATAATTCATTCTACGATTAGCTGCTTAGCTAATCGTAGAATAATTCATAATTTTGTTTGTAGTTAGTTTGCAGATGAATTGAGACGTAAACTGAAAATTTGTATGAATTAAAAAAATGATCTTTGTGTTGAAATGTGATATGTCGAAAAGCAGAACAGAGTCTATTCTAATTTCTCGTGATGTATGTCTAGGAGGAAGTATAGACGAGTGCTCTGAGGTACTTCGAAGCGAGCTCATTAGAGATCGCCGCAAACCATTTCTCATCTGACTCAGTGGCTCTCTCGTTTTACGCTACTCTGCGCGTTTTATGGCGCAGCATCAAGGGATGGATATAAAGGGCAAGGGCAAAGTTTTTGCTTGTTCAACTCGTTGAATACACCCGTTAGTATGGACTTGTTTCTACCGACAACGCAAACCTTACTTTCACTATTTCTTTCACTATTTGTATTTGTAAAACAAAAATATTCTACTCATATTTCTCTGGGCACAAAGATGAGGTTATAGAAAAAGTAACTTCACTTTTTTCTACCTCGCTAGCGAAGTATGCTTATTCAAGCGATTGAAAAAAAATTCAGATTTTTATAAAGGGCTCGTATCTATATTTTTGTTCCTCATTACAGAAAAAAAACAGATGTTTTTATGACGTTGTGTTTTGACAGGTACACAAAAGGACAAGCCTCAAATATTTTTTTTTACTACTGCGTAACGTATATTAATAATTTGGTAAATGTATTATATTTCGACGAATTATACATTAATTACATCTCTCTATATTATAAAAAGATCTCGCCGCCGCCGTGTCAAGAATCGAGGGATTTAGAATAATTCGGGCTCGGGGCTTGGTGGAAGAGGGTGGGGCTAAAGGCTTGGGGCTAGCCCCACCCCTTTCCGCCAAACCCCGAGCCCGAATTATTCTAAGTCCTTTTCCAAAAACATAGGCCCCCTAAGGGTGGGGGGCACCCTTTGGGGTGGAGGCACCCTTGCGGGATTATTATAATACTACACCGAGAGAAAAAGTTTCATTGATTCATGGACATCTTTTCCAATGAAATGAAATACTTGAATTTCAATACTATCTTTTCTTTGAATGATTTCAAATTCAATGAAAATTAGTGACATTGATTCGAAGAAACATTTCTTTACACCAATGAACCTTTTTCATTGACTTCAAAGATATCGTGTCTGATTCAATGAAACCTTCTTCTTACCAGCTCAAAAATTCGAAACTTGTTTTTTCCTGAAGTACACGGCAGATAAAGCTCAAATTTTGTGAGTATGTAAGGGTGTACGGCAGAAATAGGCTAACCTTCTGGCTCCTCGAAACTCGAAGCCGTTCGTTCGGGAGAACCGGAAAACAAAAATGTGAGGTTAGGTGCAAGAGATAGATCGATGAAAACGTTTCTTTCAACCAATGAAAACGTCTCCTTAAAACAATGAAACTGTTTCTTTATTGTATGCTCACTAAGCAAATCTTTATTGACAGGTAATGAAATGCTCTCTTTGAAATTCAAATGCACTATTTCATTGAAATCAAAGAAATATTTCGTTGAAATCAATGAAAAAAAAATCAATCCACCCATTTCTTTGGCGTCAATGAAATCTTTTCTCTCGGTGTAGCTGAAGGACCTCGGACGATGGCCACTTGGCAAAGTATAATGTAAGCCAATAGGAATTATAATTATAATTTCCAATATTTAGACCAAAATAATTATGAATATTTTGTCAATAAATCACAATTACTACTACTACTAAAGTAATTCTTGACAAATGATTTTATTTATATGTTGGTTATGCCAAACTAATATTTACAGAAAATGTAAAAACGGTGCACAGTTTTTCACCATTCTTTAGCGATAAGAAAAAATATATATTTCAACAAATTTCTGTCATATAATCATTTTTTATTAGATAATAATAACATTTTTCAAATCTATCAAAATACGTCTCGAGCACTGGTAAAAATTTATTTACGACTCGTCCTTTTGACCTGTTTTTCTGTGATGCAAGAAAAACGTCGATAAGCATCCCTATAAAAATATAATTTGTTTTTTTCCCAACCTGAGTTCCCCTCCCCCCAAATGCTCTCATATTATGTGGTACACAAATATCATACGAGAATATTAAAGTAGCCACTGTGGACCAGAAAAATTCACCCTCCTATAAGAGAATCCACTTTTTTTTAAGCAATAAAAAAAACTGCATTTAAAATCGTCACTGTTCATTAATAATTTTGTTCATCCTTGTTTAAATATTTTAGGAAACGAACAGTAGTATATTTCACAATTTCAAGCAAGTTATTCTCAAAATCGCTCTTTTTATAGTCGATCTAAAATACGCATTTCTCTTTTACACAAACATTATCGAATTTCTGCCATAAATGAATTTTTTATTGGATAAAAATAACGTTCTCTCCAACTTTACAAAAAATACGCCCAGGTCCTTTTGACCTATTTTCCTGTGAAACAACAAAAACATCGATGAGCATCCCTATAAAAATATAATGCGTTTTTTTTTCAACCTGACATCCTCTCCCGTTCCACATGCTCTCATATTATGTGATACACAAATATCATACGAGAATGTTAAAGTAGCCACTGCGGACCAGGATAATTTTCCTGGTAATATTTAAGCAGGGATGAACAAAATTATTAAAGAACAGTGACGATTTTAAATGCATTTTTTTATAGGCGGGTAAATTAACCCTCCTATAGGAGAATCCACTTTTGGCTAATCAATAAAAAAATGCCTTTAAATTCGTCACTGTTCTTTAATAATTTTGTTTTTCCCTGCTTAAACATGTAATGTAAAGTATTTCGGAAATCAACAATAGTATATATATATAATAATTTTAAAAAGGTAATTCATAAAATCGCTCTTTTTATAATCGATGAAAAATACGTATTTATCTTTTACACAACCATCAACGAATTTCTGCCATAAATGAATTTTTTATTGGACAAAAATAACGTTCTTTCTAAATTTACAAAAAATACGCGCAGGTCCTTTTGACCTATTTTATTGTTAAAGAACAAAAACCTCGTATTATGTGATACACAAATATTATTCGAGAATGTTAAAGTAGCCACTGTGGACCAGAAAAGTTTGCCCTCGTATACAAGAATCCACTTTTGTTTAAGCAATAACAAAAAAAAAACTGCATTTAAAATTGTCACTGTTCACTAATCATTTTGTTCCTCCTTGTTTAAATATTTTAGGGAACGAACAGTAGTATATTTTACAATTTCAAGCAAGTTATTCTCAAAATCGCTCTTTTTATATTTGATCCAAAATACGCATTTATCTTTTACACAAACATTATCGAATTTCTGCCATAAATGAATTTTTTATTGGATAAAAATAACGTTCTCTCCAACTTGACAAAAAATACGCCCAGGTCCTTTTGACCTATTTTCCTGTGAAACAACAAAAACATCGATGAGCATCCCTATAAAAATATAATGCGTTTTTTTCAACCTGACATCCTCTCCCCTTCCAAATGCTCTCATATTATGTGATACACAAATATCATACGAGAATGTTAAAGTAGCCACTGCGGACCAGGATAATTTTCCTGGTAATATTTAAGCAGGGATGAACAAAATTATTAAAGAACAGTGACGATTTTAAATGCATTTTTTTTTATAGGCGGGTAAATTAACCCTCCTACAGGAGAATCCACTTTTGGTTAATCAATAAAAAAAATGCATTTAAAATCGTCACTGCTCTTTAATAATTTTATTCTTTCCTGCTTAAATATTTAATGTAAAGTATTTTAGGAAACCAACAATAGTATATATAATAATTTTAAAAAGGTCATTCACAAAATCGCTCTTTTTATAATCGATCAAAAATACGTATTTATCTTTTACACAATCATCAACGAATTTCTGCCATAAATGAATTTTTGATTGGACAAAAATAACGTTCTTTCTAAATTTACAAAAAATACGCGCAGGTCCTTTTGACCTATTTTATTGTGAAAGAACATAAACTTCGTATTATGTGATACACAAATATCATTCGAGAATGTTAAAGTAGCCACTGAGAACCAGAAAAATTTGGCCTCCTATACAAGAATCCACTTTTGTTTAAACAATAACAAAAAAAACTGCATTTAAAATCGTCACTGTTCACTAATCATTTTGTTCATCCTTGTTTAAATATTTTAGGAAATGAACAGTAGTATATCTATACGAAAATCGCTCTTTTTATAGTCGATCCAAAATCCGTATTTATCTTTTACATAAACATCAACGAATTTCCGCCATAAATGAATTTTTTATTGGATGAAAATAACGTTCTCTTCAAATTTACAAAACAAGGATGCAAAGTAGAACTTTGCACATTGCTTCCTCATTATTTTTCGCTTTTTATAAAGCTACCTCTATGGGGAAGTACGTAATTCATTTTTGCCTTCCTCATAGAGGAATCTTTGTAAAAAGCGAAAAATAATGAGGAAGCAATGTGCAAGGTTCTACTTTGCATCCTTGTTTTAATTAGATAAATAAACATGTTATGAATTCGCTTTTTCTATTTCGTTATTCCGTTATTTCGTTATTATTAGAGCGTTTTCGAAAGTAAATGTGATAACGTATATTATTAAAAATAATTCAACATTCCATAAAATCAAAAATTTCATACCGTTCGTCACTAAATTATACATATATAATGGCTGAATATTGTTTCATTTATATACAAAATTTGAGCTCGCTATCTCAAGTTTTGCAAAAGTTACAATAGAGCGATAATGTCCATTTTTTTTTAAGTTCAAAATTCCATAAAATCTGAACCACTTTGTCGATTCGAGCCAAATTCAATACCAAACAACATTGAGTGCACCTCCTCTTATAACCAACTATTTAGCAAAATAGACTAAATTTTACGAAAGTTAGAGCGACCACCTCCTTTTTTCAAAAAACTAAAAACGGCATAAAATCAAAAATTTTGTACAGATTTTATCGAAAGTTGCTACAGTTGAAGAGGATCTGCTGCTACACTTGAGCGCCAAATTTGAGTGCGATATACAAAACGGTTCTTGAGTTATCGGCGTTCGAATTTTCGACGTTGTATACACACACACATACATACGGACATTTTATCTAGATCACTTTTCTGGACGTTTTGGACTATTCTAAATGCCCTGACATAAAAATCTCGAACAAATTTTTTTTCATGAAAATATAGCTTCCTCTATGAGGAAGCAAAATACGCGCAGGTTCTTTTGACCTGTTTTATTGTGAAAGAACAAAAACTTCGACAAGCAACTCCTCTAAACCCTATAAAAATATAATGCCTTTTTTACCTGATCCTCCCCCCCCACCCCAAATGCTTTCATATTATGTGATACACAGATATCATTCGAGAATGTTAAAGTAGCCACTGTGGACCAGGAAAATTCACCCTCCTATAGGAGAATCCTCTTTTGGTTGAGCTCGGTAGTAACACTAAACCGAAAATCTAATGCAGTCTGGAGCGCAGCTGAGCCCTGTCTTCGATTTATGTGCCTCCACGCTTGTGGGACCTGTTTCTCCACTCTCCTAGAGCTCCTCCCGTATAGTTACAACGTGAAACGTTCGGCTGCTATCCTGGAGAATTCTCCAGGATAGGAAGCCCAGACCCTCCGATCAACTCAGCTTATCGACATTAGCCTCGGATAAATCTCGAATTTGTGTACAACACTCAGACGCTCTGTTCGACGCTCCACAGGCCATTGTACAAGCCGCAACCCCTCCCAGTATCTTAAGGCCTTGAAATCTCTTAGGTTTTGGCCTGTGCATAAAATAGTAGCGGCTCAGTTACAGGACATAAAAATTGATGAGGCCAATGTGAGTTTATCGCCCTTTTGCACTCTAAAAAATGTCGCCAGAAATGGCAACTATTAAGCGACAATTGTTAAAGTAGTTTGAAAATTGGTTGCAGCAAAAGTATCGTGAAATAGTTTTGCCTTTTATTCAAATTTGATATATTAAATTGTCAACCAATAAGAGATATAAAAAAATTAATTTATCTTGTGCTTTTTTTCTACCTTATAGCAAAAATGTCATGAGGTAAATGTGAGTTTATCGCATTTTTTAAATATTGCATTGAATGAAATAAAAAGTTCTTCATTCGAAGACATTTAAAAAAAAACGGGTCGTTTTTCAATACTTGTTTCTGATGAGAGAATTGCGATGACGAAGTCTGAATTTTTATACACAATTAAGAAATAATCTTGCCAAAATTTGAATTTTTTTTAAAGGAAAGATATCGATGTAAAATGAAGTTATTATTATTTTTAAGAAATGCCACCGTTTTGTTTAAACAATTTTAAAAAGTTTAAACTTGTGACGTGATTTTTTGGAATCGCGGTCACAAGGTTTTTGATGGCGATATAGTAATTATTTCGTCGCTCCCCTCCTTGAATAATTGTTTCCGAGAAGTATGATGAAGTTGAGGCTCGGCTACCTATTTTTTATATATTTTTTGTGGTCTTTGATGACATAAAAGCTCGGCATATTCAAATCTGTCGCGAGGATGAGAGCTCAACGAAACGAGCAGCCCGACAGATCAGAATTGCCGGCAAAAGTCTTGCGGTTAGTTGTAGACCGGTGTTAATCCGGCGCTCTATAGCTATAGTGCATTGCGCTGGAGAACAGGTGGAGATTCGTTAGTTTTTGCAGAAGGCGGAGTATCCTGGTGCAATATCATGGTATAGTATAGGCCCGTTTTCGCGCGAAGCACTGAGGGAGACAACTGCATAGATTTCGAATGTTACCGGCATGATTTGCGATCCCGATATACACCGAGAGAAAAAGTTCAAAGAAACATATCTTTGAACCAATGAATCTTTTTCATTGACAGCTAAAAATTTCGAAACCTTTTTTTTCCTAAAGTACTCGGCGACGAAAGTGACTTGGTAAGCTAACCAAGTGACTTGGTTAGACCAACTAAGTGACTTGGTAAGCTAACCAAGTGACTTGGTAAGCTAACCAAGTGACTTGGTAAGCTAACCAAGTGACTTGGTAAGCTAACCAAGTGACTTGGTTAGACCAACCAAGAAATTGGTAAGCTAATCAAGTGATTTGGTTAGACCAACTAAGTGACTTGGTAAGCTAACCAAGTGACTTGGTTAGACCAACCAAGAAATTGGTAAGCTAATCAAGTGACTTGGTTAGACCAACCAAGAAATTGGTAAGCTAACCAAGTGACATGGTTAGACCAACCAAGAAATTGGTAGCCTAACAAATTACTTGGTTGGTCTAACCAATTAATGGTCTGGAGCATATATAACCATAGCACTTGTTTGTTCCAACCAAGCCTTTCTTTCCGTGCATTGTTCAGCTCTTGCGCTCGGCGTGTGTAGTGTAGTACATACGCTACAAGTTCTCGATCGCTGTGAATTTTATTTTCGAAATAAAATCAGTGCTCTCGTGATTTATTTAATGTAGTTTAGTGCATTGTTCTCGATTATCGTCCTTTGGATTTCAGTTCTCCCTCTTCGATTTATCGGGAATAATTCTGGTGAGACGTTTTCGTTTGATTAATTATTTAATCGATTATTACGATTAAAGATCTCGTAACACTGAATATTCGGGAGTTGCCGTGAGTTTCGGATACACGCGCGTTTCTTTGCAACTCGCTATTACCGTTAACGATTTCGATACTTTACGCTGGCTCTGGCGCATTAATTCAATAATACAATTTATTGTATTATTGAATTTTTTTAAAGAATATTGAAGCTTTGTTTTTGGTGTTTGAGATTTCGTACATTTAAAGCTATTTTCTGGGCCATACCTCGACCCTCTCTACCACAACCTAACAGTCTCAGAGGCCGTGCATTTCCGCAACCGTTCGTTCTCGCACGCGCATCCGGTTGCATTGGTTAATTTTAGGCGACCCCAAAATTAACTACCCGCGTAGAAAAAAAGAATCTTGTGAAGAATCTTTTAAAGAATCTTAAAAAGAGTCTTGAAAGAATCTTCAAAGAAATCTTGAAAAGAATCACGTATAGGATCCGGAGCAACATTCTTTCCAGGATTCTTTTCAAGATTCCTTCTATCCGAAAGCATTCTGAGAATCTTACAAAGAATCTTCGAAAGAATCTTGAAAAGCGTCTTTTAGAGAATCGTGAAAAGATTCCGTCCATTAAACAGAAAAATCGTTGAAAGACTTTTAATGAAATTCTTCAGAGGAATCGAGCAAAACCTGTTGTTGCTTTCCCTTGGTGTCGAGGCAGTATATTTCGGTATGTCAACGAAGGGTAAACCCCTTGTGTGTAGTCGAACTCAGAAAAGCTTTCCAGTCTTATATATACTCTGAGGCTTCAAACCACTTGCGAGAAACGCTCCGTCCGTTCGCCACCTAGTGACATCATACGAAACACTGGTGGACAATACTCCGCTAGATGGCGAGCGGTCGAAGCGTTTCTCGCAAGTGACTTGAAGCCTGAACGTATATAAGACTGCAAAGCTGTCCTGAGTTCGACTATACACGAGGGGTTTACCCTTCGTTAACGTATCGAAATGTACTGTCTCGACACCAAGGGAAAGCAACAACAGGTTTCGCTCGATTCCTCTGAAAATTTTCATTAAGATTCTTTCAACGATTTTTCCGTTTAATGGACGGAATCTTTGCACGATTCTCTTAAAGACGCTTTTCAAGATTCTTTCGAAGATTCTTTGAAAGATTCTCAGAACGCTTTCGGATAGAAAGAATCTTGAAAAGAATCCTGGAAAGAATCTTGCTCCGGATCCTATACGTGATTCTTTTCAACATTCCTCTAAAGATTCTTTCAAAGATTCATTCAAGACTTTTTTTAAGATTCTTTAAAGGATTCTTCACAAGATTCTTTTGTTCTACGCGGGTCGACATCAAGGGAAAGCAACAACAGGTTTCGCTCGATTCCTCTGAAAATTTTCATTAAGATTCTTTCAGCGATTTTTCTGTTTAATGGACGGAATCTTTTCACGATTCTCTTAAAGACGCTTTTCAAGATTCTTTCGAAGATTCTTTGAAAGATTCTCAGAACGCTTTCGGATAGGAAGAATCTTGAAAAGTATCTTGGAAAGAATCTTGCTCCAGATCCTATACGTGATTCTTTTCAAGATTCCTTTAAAGATTCTTTCAAGACTTTTTTTTAAGATTCTTTAAAAGATTCTTCACAAGATTCTTTTTTTCTACGCGGGTAAGCTATCGTTTCCTTTGTTGGTGTTCTCGATCGTTAGTTTTGCTCCGGACTTTCGATTTTATTGGAATCGAGCCTGATCAACTCGATACCTCGGGCATACCAGTTCGTTAATACCGGTGAAACAAAAATTAGCTGGCGCCCACCGAGTTTGCGAATGCGCGAACGAGGCTGGACGGCTGAAGGTGTCAGTATCGTGTAGCAGTTCCCGTTAATTTTATCGTTCTCGTTTATGCTCACAAAAAATACGTCACAAACTATTCATGCGATTCACTTCAAAGTCGGATCGAGTATAGTTTATAATATTTACCATCGTATGACCGGATATTTCTTTTTAATTTTGAAAATTACAAAAATGATATACTGTACAAAAAAAGTCCGTTAAAATGTTTTCAACACAAAAATAACATCTAATAATTAATCCTCAATGAATAAACAAACCTATTGAAAAATCTGTATAAAAAAATTGTAAAAATAATTAATGAAAAAACATTTTTCTGCTGTCTATAAATTCGAATTTATTGCTAAATATCATATTTTGAGTTGCAGATCAATCACGATATTTCATCAAAGTCAAGTTTAACAGTCCCCATAATATTTCATAATTTATATTCCCAAGTTTGAAGTCCCACTCCAAATAGAAATACAGACTGAAAATGCTTTTTGAATGGAGAAAAACGATTTGAAAGTTGAGCATAAAATAAAAAAATAAAAAATGTCCACGAGTCAAAAAGAAGCGAATCAAAGGTTATACATCAACTCTTCGTCGTAGGTTAGACGGTTTATTCCAGGTAGTACTGAGAGGAAAGTTGAATACCGAGCACAAGTTCCGCTTCGCGGAGGGAGCAAATCCTCTTCTTTCCGCGCTGTGGGAGATGAAGCTGCACCGCAAGGATTTTCCCCATTCCTTGGCCGACCTTCCCTCTCCTTCTCCTCGTAGAAGCACTAAACCGAACAACCCTAGGCACAGACTGGCCGAAGGATCTCTGGGAAATGTACGTACCGTGTCCGAGAGGCTTTTGCCTCTCGCACGTACGTTCGAGCTTATCGCGATTACCCTGAATAAATTTCGAACTCACCCCCTCCCAACTACCCTCCTCCTGCTTCGAACTACCCTCTCTGTGCACGCCTCGAGAACCCGCGAGGATTTCGTGTTGTAAAGCTTTCAAAAACAGCTTCACCCAAACATTTTCGTGTTCTACACATTGACAAAATTGTTGAAAAATATTTTATATTTTTTTTACTATAAGATATAGAAATGAGTAAAAAATTATTAAAGGCATATTGCCCATCAAATATTCGATGTATATACATTTTAGGTTCAGAATGTGAAAAATATATTCTGTATACTTTAGAGATTTGTCACAAAGATTTTAAAAAAATATTGAGTTCCTCGTGGCAGGAGAATTTTTTTTTAATCTGGAAGAAAAGTCATTAGAAATTCTAAGTAAATTCATTTTATATTGTACGTATTTTATTAAATATTCTCATGGAATAAATTTTCCAATTTTTCCAACTACATGGGATTTTTTCAAGAATTAAAAAATGTTTGTAAGAATTGAAAAAAGAATAGATATTCGCAGTTATTTTACTCCTATAATTTTTAAACGAAATGACGTCACATAACGCTCAAATTGCAATCACAAAAACTGTAATTTAAAAGGATTCAGGAATTACGGTAATTTTACATAATTTAGTGTAACTATTAAAAATGCAAAATAAAAAGAAAAATTTCTCTTTGAAATTTCGATTATATCCAACGTCTATAATTAATCAAATACAATGGAACGAACTGCAGAATTTTTTTTAGTAACGAGATAAAATTATTATAACAAAATAAAATATCAGAAGAGAATATTTGATTTAAACACAAAGATGTTCAGAATCATGAACATTGCATCTTCATTATTTTTAACTACTTACATAGCTGCCTATATAAAGAAATATGCTGATTTATGTTATTGGCTTCCACATAGAGGACGCTTTGTGACAAGTTCGAAGTAATGAGGAAAAAATGTAGAGGATGCTACTTTCCATCCTTATTATTTGAAATAATCTCAGATATAGTTATATATATTTTTTTTAATTCAACATATTTTGATAAAAAATGTGAGCAATAAGGCGAACTTATTGCATAAATAATTTACGAGTTTCTTAATAATTTCACAACAATTAATGACTAATTTATTTATTACTTTCACTTCATTTTTTCAACCGGAATTTTTATAATTTTAATAAAATTATAATTTATAAATATTTATTATTTGACAAATTCTTCATTTTTTCATCAGCAAGCAACAAATTCCCAATTTTCCAAAATAACCTTTTCCATCTACCAAATCCATGGTTCACTTAATCACACCAAACATCCCAAGCCAAGACTGACCAAAACCCCATTTAAATCCAATATAACCGTGAAATCCTTCCTGATAAGGGTGACACGTATTACGCCCATCTTCTCGATCCTTGTCGAGTCTCCACTTCATACAGTATTCAGACGACGTATATTTCTTTCTGCAGAGGTCCTCCTCTTAAACGCCACCTGCGTCTGTCTGGCTGTCTGTCTGTTTCGTTTGTAAATCCTTCGTATATGCTCCCATGAGGATAAGGTGACTATAAGGTGAGAAGCACGATAGCTTGTTGTATGTGAGAAAAGAAGAGGCTCGGGGGGAAGAAAATAGAGGAAGAGCTAGAGGAGAAAGAGGAAGAGAAGAAAGAGGAGAAAGAGTAGGACGTGAAGGGGAGACTGAAACACTGTGGAGAAAAGAGAAGAAAGAAGGCTGTACAAGCTGCCACAGCTTGCTGGTGTATCCACGTCAGCCATGGTGGAAGGTATTATAGTACAGGGTTATAGTGGTGGAAGAGACGAGCTGAGGGAAACTTAACAGCGAACGATCTTCTTTACACCTCGGTGTGTTGCTGTTGGTGGTGGTCGTAGCTCTCGTCCCTCGTCGCTGCTCTCACACTGTATATATATCTCGCCCTACAAGCCACCGCGGTCGTCGCCGCGCACTAAAACCGGACGTCCAATGCAATTTATACGGAGACAAGACCCAGCTGAGCCCGCCGTCGGCTTCGTCCTTCCCCGGTGCGAACGACGAAATTTACTTTCTCCGGACGTTTACAGCAGGCTCTTCATATATATATATTTATGTGTGTGTGTGTGTGTGTGAAGGGTGCACGCGACCCGCTGGAGGCCACAATGTCGACGACGATGTGATGCCCCGGAGCCCCACAGTTTTCTCGTCTTTCCATAGCATGAACACAAGCTTCTTCCTTACTTTTCCTTTTTCATCTTATTCTTTTGCTTTTTCTTCTTCTTCTTGGTTTTTTTTTTTCATCTTGTAGGAGACTCGATCTTTGTGCAGAAAAAAAGAATCAACTACTCGACTTTACTCACAGCGTTTACTCCCAGTTGAAGATTTGTCATCGCTACGTTTTTTTTCTTTTTTTTTTGCACCCTCTGTCAGTTTAATTGATTGCTTTTCCACCAAGTTCAAACCGGGGGAATGTTTACACTTTTTTTTTCTTTTCATTTGTGGAAACATTTGTGCCGTTGTTTGGCAATCTATAGCCACGATTGTTCCCATTTGAATGAATAATTGGATCATTTTGGGTGATTGAAATTGTGTTTCGTTCTGTATTGTACTACGAAGCTTAAATAGCCAATGTTTACACTGCTCTTCAGTTGCTGGTACATTTGGTAATTGCTCGATAGTCTATTATTACGATGAGTACATTGAAAATAATAAGTGCATCGTGTTCATGAATGAAATGTATTTTGTAGCAGTATTGTGTTTATACATTGCCATTATTTAATTTTACTCTTTTATAAAGATATTTATGCTAAATTTATTCATTTTTCATATAATCTCACTAATGAGACGTTTTCACTTTTTATTTCATTCGTCGGTAAATTTATGTGACTGTATGCTAATTTTGATAGTTTTTTACTGTCAACGACGTTTTTCAATAAATTTATTTTCGATAATGTTAGCATAATGAAAGAAAAAAGATACAAAAGTGGTATTTGCAATTCAGGATACTGATATTAGCATTAATTTTGTATAGCTATAAAAATATTTATTTCCATCACATTTTCTATTTGCAATCAACAACCAAACCTCCTTAAATTTAATGATTGAATAGTGTTGGTCACAGAGTCAGATTCTGTAGCAGGATTTTTTTTTTTACATAAATCGGCGTTATGCATTTTAATGCATACATTTAACGACGTTAATATTTCATTCGGTGGTGAACTGTGGCGTTCCAACAGTAAAACATTTACACTTTTCCATTTTAACGGAGGAAATATTTGCTTGATAATGTATAATTATGATAGCATTATTAAAATTGATATTTGGGGCTAATTAGCATCTGATACGGCAATTTTAGTGCATTTTTTATATACATAAATCAACATTGCTCGGTTTATATCTACACTTAACCGTGTTTATATTTCATTCAGTGATGATTTACAAAGTTCACACATTTACACTTTTCTCTAATATTGGTAACCGAATCGACATTTAATGCAGCAGCTTTCATTGCATAAATAAACTCTGACCAATTTTATGTATATTTAATGACAGCAATTTTTGCCATCGCATTCTGACAAATTTCGTTGGGAAGCAATGACCAAATTAATTTTCCAGCTGTTTTTACTTGTGTACTAATTTCTTGACATTTATTGGCAGATGATGTAACCAATTACTAACTAATGTCTCTAATATATGTATATAATATTTTCTCGGATCAACCTTGTCAATTTTTATAGAAATTAATTTTTAACCAAAATAACGCCACATGAAGCTCAAATTTCAAAACCAAAACGGTAACAAGACACGATTAAAAAATTACGGTAATTTTACATCACCGAGGATAATTAATAAAAATGCCAAATGGAAGTAAAAATTTCGGTTTAAAATCTTTATTATACTATTCTATTTTTTATAATACTACAAAATACATGTTTCAAAAAGACAAAAAATTGTCCTCAGTAATGAGAACAAATTATTGTTCAAATTAAACATCAGAAGAAAGACTGAATTAAAATCGATAAAACGATAATGATGACCGAATCTAATTTTAATGCATCAATTTTTATTGCACAAATAAGCAATGGCCAAGATTTATGTATATTTAATGACAGCGATGTTTGCCACCACGTTCTGACAAATTTCGTTGGGAAGCAATGCCCAAATTAAATTTCCAGCTGTTTTTACTTCTGCACTAATTTCTTGGCATTTATTGGCAAATAATGTAAACAATTACTACTAACTAATGTCTCTAATATATGTATATAATATTTTCTCGGATCAACCTTGTCCATTTTTATAGAAATTAATTTTTAACCAAAATAACGTCACATAAAGCTCAAATTTCAAAATCAAAACGGTAACATGACACGATTAAAAAATTATGGTAATGTACGTCACCGAGGATAATTAATAAAAATGCCAAATGGAAGTAAAAATTTCGGTTTAAAATCTTTATTATACTATTATATTTTTTATAATACTATAAAATACATTTTTCAAAAAGACAGAAATTTTTCTTCAATAATGAGAACAAATTATTGTTCAAATTAAACATCAGAAGAAAGACTTAATTAAAATCGATAATCCGATAATGATGACCGAATCGACTTTTAATGCACCATATTTTATTGCACAAATAAGCAATGGCCAAGATTCATGTATATTTAATGACAGCGATGTTTGCCACCACGTTCTGACAAATTTCGTTGGGAAGCAATGCCCAAATTAAATTCCCAGCTGTTTTTACTTGTGCACTAATTTCTTGAAATTTATTGGCAGATAATGTAACCAATTACTACTAACTAATGTCTCCAATATATGTATATAATATTTTCTCGGATCAACCTTGTCAATTTTTATAGAAATTAATTTTTAACCAAAATAACGTCACATGAAGCTCAAATTTCAAAACCAAAACGGTAACATAACACGATTTAAAAAATTACGGTAATTTTACATCACCGAGTATAATTAATAAAAATGCCAAATGGAAGTAAAAATTTCAGTTTGAAATCTTTATTATACTATTATATTTTTTATAATACTATAAAATACATTTTTCAAAAAGACAAAAAATTTTCCTCAGTAATGAGAACAAATTATTGTTCAAATTAAACATCAGAAGAAAGACTTAATTAAAATCGATAAAACGATAATGATGACCGAATCGACTTTTAATGCATCAATTTTTATTGCACAAATAAGCAATGGCCAAAATTTATGTATATTTAACGACAGCGATGTTTGCCACCACGTTCTGACAAATTTCGTTGGGAAGCAATGCCCAAATTAAATTTCCAGCTGTTTTTACTTCTGCACTAATTTCTTGGCATTTATTGGTAAATAATGTAACCAATTACTACTAACTAATGTCTCTAATATATGTATATAATATTTTCTCGGATCAACCTTGTCTATTTTTATAGAAATTAATTTTTAACCAAAATAACGTCACGTGAAGCTCAAATTTCAAAACCAAAACGGTAACAAGACAGGATTTAAAAATTACGGTAATTTTACATCACCGAGGATAATTAATAAAAATGCCAAATGGAAGTAAACATTTCGGTTTAAAATCTTTATTATACTTTTATATTTTTTATAATACTATAATATACATTTTTTAAAAAGACAGAAATTTTTCTTCAGTAATGAGAACAAATTTTTGTTCAAATTAAACATCAGAAGAAAGACTTAATTAAAATCGATAATCCGATAATGATGACCGAATCGACTTTTAATGCACCATATTTTATTGCACAAATAAGCAATGGCCAAGATTCATGTATATTTAATGACAGCGATGTTTGCCACCACGTTCTGACAAATTTCGTTGGGAAGCAATGCCCAAATTAAATTTCCAGCTGTTTTTACTTGTGCACTAATTTCTTGGCATTTATTGGCAAATAATGTAACCAATTACTACTAACTAATGTCTCTAATATATGTATATAATATTTTCTCGGATCAACCTTGTCAATTTTTATAGAAATTAATTTTTGACCAAAATAACGTCACATAAAGCTCAAATTTCAAAACCAAAACGGTAACATGACACGATTAAAAAATTATGGTAATTTTACATCACCGAGGATAATTAATAAAAATGCCAAATGGAAGTAAAAATTTCGGTTTAAAATGTTTATTATACTATTATATTTTTTATAATACTATAATATACATTTTTCAAAAAGATAGAAATTTTTCTTCAGTAATGAGAACAAATTATTGGTCAAATTAAACATCAGAAGAAAGACTTAATTAAAATCGATAAAACGATAATGATGACCGAATCGACTTTCAATGCATCAATTTTTATTGCACAAATAAGCAATGGCCAAAATTTATGTATATTTAACGACAGCGATGTTTGCCACCACGTTCTAACAAATTTCGTTGGGAAGCAATGCCTAAATTAAATTTCCAGCTGTTTTTACTTCTGCACTAATTTCTTGGCATTTATTGGTAAATAATGTAACCAATTAGTACTAACTAATGTCTCTAATATATGTATATAATATTTTCGCGGATCAACCTTGTCCATTTTTATAGAAATTAATTTTTAACCAAAATAACGTCACATAAAGCTCAAATTTCAAAACCAAAACGGTAACAAGACACGATTAAAAAATTACGGTAATTTTACATCACCGAGGATAATTAATAAAAATGCCAAATGGAAGTAAAACATTCGGTTTACAATCTTTATTACACTATTATATTTTTTATAATACTATAATATACATTTTTTAAAAAGGCAGACATTTTTCTTCAGTAATGAGAACAAATTATTGTTCAAATTAAACATCAGAAGAAAGACTAAATTAAAATCGATAATCCGATAATGATGACCGAATCGACTTTTAATGCGTCAATTTTTATTGCACAAATAAGCAATGGCCAAAATTTATGTATATTTAACGACAGCGATGTTTGCCACCACGTTCTGACAAATTTCGTTGGGAAGCAATGCCCAAATTAAATTTCCAGCTGTTTTTACTTCCCCACCTCTTGTTTACGCCTGTAATGTACTTTGTGACACAGCGTGGTGCACTAATTTCTCCCTTTTTTCGTTTTTCTTTTTTTAATTGGATCACGCTGATGAGAAGCACCGAGCCGTGTGCCTCTGCTCTCTCCGAGTACAATAATTTGCGCGTAACCCAATTATGCCGATGAGGCTTTCCAGGAGGCTTTTCATCGCGCTGCTCAACCTCGTACTCGTCTCATCCAAAGTCTCTGGCGTTGTCTTTCCCTTAAGCATCTCATCCTCCTACTCAAGCACCACTACCGGATCCGGATATTAAGTTTCCAAACTTGATTCGCTCCGGTGTTCCAGAGGTCCCTAGCTGTATATAGAATTTCCACTACCTTAATACCATATATATATATACACAGGACATTTCATACCAAGTGAGCTCAGGTGAGTTAGCACGGTCACAAAAAGTGTTTCTAATTTTTTCCAAGTTTTTTCGAGTATCACGAACAACCACAAATTATTTCAGAATTTTAGCTCCTATAGTTTGCTCAAAATTTAATTATGATTCTTTTTATCTCTTTTTTTTCAATTGGTTGTATATTCAAAATTACCGATCGGACAAAAAAATTTTTATTGTATAAAATTTAAGGTTTTGCATGTACTTTTAGATTAAAAAATTGAGAAAAAAAAAGGTCAGCCTTTTTTTGACAAAATAAAGTAATAATATTTTTTTACATCATTTAGCCAATACCGAACCAAATCTTGAGAAGATATTCATTTGCCATTACGACAATTTTTCCGTTGTTTGTAATTATAATAAACGAAATTCTGTGATATTTTAAGAAAATTCGGAATGATCTTTCTCAACGAAAAAAAAATATTATTACTTTATTGTGTCAAAAAATGGCTGAAATTTTTTTTGAGCGGCTGCAGAAATTTTTTTATTAAAAAGTACATTTAAACATTTTTATCTTCTACAGGAACAAATATTTTGTACATTTTTTCAAATTGAAAAAAATGAATTAAAAAAAGTCGTTATTAAATTTTGAACAAACCGAAATTGGCAAAATTCTGTAATAATATGTGGATGTTTGTGATACTCTAAACAACTTTTGAAAAAATTATGAAGACTTTTTGCGACCATATTAAATTTGGATGGCCCACTTGTTATGAAATGACCCGTACATATATATATAAACCTTGTCCTGCCAGGAGCAACGGTCTGAGTTCTGCTTTCTCGCAGCCTGAGGAACCATAGCCAGAAGCAGAAGAACGTCTTTCGCCGTCGGAAAATTTACTCTCTCTTTCCAATAGCGACTCCAGTCGACGGAAGCTTCAATCTGCTAAGTGCCAAGAGGGGCATGAAGTTTCCCCTCAATTCCTCTTTCAGTCACACCGTGCAGCAAAAGTGGAAGATCGAGGGAAAGAGGGAAAAGGAAGGAAGTAAAAGGAGCCCGAGTATCTCGATGAAAAAGAAAGTGAAAGAGGCTCCCTCGAGCGAGTCTGGAGGCTCCAGAGGGCAAAGGCGAAACGAGGAAAAATATACGTAAAAGCGACGACGATAAAGAGAGCAAACTAACAAAAAATAAAAACGTACCAAGAAAATACGAGGAGGGAGATCGGGATCTGAGGAGCGAACGAGAGTAAGTGGATATTCCCGAATCGAGTCGGACGCCCAAAGCGGAAGAATCAAAGAACGATTGGTTAAGTAAGCCTCCCAGTAGCTATAGCTACTATTCCTGCTGGATGCTGTGAGACAAGGAGAAGGAGAGATAAAGAGAAATGGAGAAAGAGAAAGAGAAGGAGAAAGAGAGAACGTGAAAGAGAGAGAGAGAAAGAGAAAGAGGGATAGTAGGGTGGACTCGTAAGTTAATTTCCAGAATCCGTTTGGCCTCGTTTGCCCTGGCTCTGTACTGCTTCTGACGGGAATGCGCGACGACCTGGAGATAGAGACTTATCCACGCGAAATCACGGAGCTTGAAGCTTCTCCAAGCGCAATATGTACCTGCTGAGGAATATGTGGCATTAGGTATCTCAACGGCCACTGGTGGTTATGTATGTATGCATATATGTACATATAGGTATCTTATATACTGCTGGAGATGCCCATGTAGAAGATTGTCTCGTTCCAGTTCCAGTGGGGCGATCACGTATGCCCTCAATTGGAACCACGAAGGGATGCTGTGCTCTCTTCTCTCTTCTATCTCCTCTCTCTCTCTCTTTGCCTATGCGTCGGTCCGACCACTCGAAAACCGAGCCGAAGGGCTGCAGAGGGCTCGCGGCCGGATCGCACGTTGAGTGCTACCACTGAAAACGATATAGCCTAGCTACTACAGCATCTAAACACAGATGTCTCTCTCTACCTTTCACCCACCGAGTTTTACTCCGTCCACTAATTATTTTCTTCTCGTGGACCATCCAATTTTCATAGAAATTAGAAGAGAACCCCGGACACGTTGGCAATTGAATATATTAAATTTTCCGAGAGGGTTAGATTATCTTGCTTCGTACCTATGGAAGCTTTGTTTACGTGGGAAAAAAGTATGGAGCTGTCCATCTAGTGGTAATCAAAATGATCTAAAAGGTCAAGAAAAATGGCTAGAAAAAAATGAAGGGTTAGATGATCTTTTTTCGTCCCAATGGAAGTTTTGTTTTTGTGGGAAAAAAATGAAGTTGTTCATCTAATGGTAATTAAAATGGTCTAAAAGGTCAAGAAAAATGGCTAGAAAAAAATGACGGGATGGATTTGTGTATTTAGCAGACGAACAAAATTCTATATCTCAAAAGTGGCTTTATAATGGCTTAATATACATAATAATTGGATCACTTATTCAAATTTCATTTGGCATTGGATTTTTCGAAAAATTTTACATTTCTGTAACTCATTTTCGCTCACTCAATCTGAAATTATTTACAGTGATGAGCCAATATAGAAAAAAATGAAGGGTTAGATGATATTTTTTCGCCCCAATGGAAGTTTTGTTTTTGTGGAAAAAAATGAAGTTGTTCATCTAATGGTAATTAAAATGGTCTAAAAGGTCAAGAAAAATGGCTAGAAAAAATGAAGGGTTACATAATCTTGTTTCGTCCCAATGGAAGTTTTGTTTTCGTGGGGAAAAAAATGTTGTTCATCTAATGGTAATTAAAATGGTCTAAAAGGTCAAGAAAAATGGCTCGAAAAAAATGACGGGATGGATTTGTGTATGTAGCAGATGAACAAAATTCTATATCTGAAAAATGGCTTTATATATATAATAATGGGATCACTTATTCAAATTTCATTGGCATTGGATTTTTCCAAAAACTGAATATTTTATATTACTTAAAATTTTACGTTTCTGTAACTTATCTTCGCTCACTCAATCTCAAATTATTTACAGTGATGAGCCAATATTTAATGGTTCCTAACATTTAATTTGGTGGAAATCAGTTAAGAGGTTCGGATTTCACAGAAGTTCTGTTTTATAAATATTAAAGCCGCTTTTACTTTCAAAGCATCTGACAAGACGAAGTAAAACTTTAAGCACGTACTTAATAACTTTCAAAGATATTTGGTACGAAACTTGGTAAGCGTCGGCGACGCTTTATATATAACAATAATTTTTTTAAAATTATATTATAATAACAATATTAATTTTATATTGATATAAAAATTAATTTTTATATTCACTATTCTTAAAACTTTTACAGGTCCTGGGATTTTCTTTGGCCCTGTTCAATAGAAGATTTTTAAAAAAATTCATTCTTTTTTTTAAATTTAATTTAAATTTAAATTTTAAAAAAATTTGATTTTTTTTCATTTTCTCCGAAATACGAGATTTTCACATGAGCCGCTGCATAAAATGCAAATATTAACCAGCCGCAAACTCCGACAAAAAAAGTCTATTGCCAATTTTTTTTTCTGATATGAACCCAAAATTAAAAAAAAATTGATTTTTTTCCCATTTACCCTGAAATACGATATTTTCACATGAGCCGCTGCATAAAATGCAAATATTAACCAGCCGCAAACTCTGACAAAAAAAGTCTCTTTCCAATTTTTTTTCCGATATGAACCAAAAATGGCTTTTTCCATTGCGCTGGAATTTGTCGCATAAATGAATCAGTTTATTCGTAATAATTTTCAAAATAAAATTCGCCCGTATAAATATAAGAATATAACCATCAACCAACAACCATTACCTAATATCTGCCAAACATACCCCTATTTTCCCCATGGGAAATACGTCAATTTTATAAAAACACATTTCACATTCCTTTACCCAAATAATTTAACAAAAAATGGGAGGTACTTTATCGATATAGAGATGAACATAATTCATCCCGAAATTTAATCGGTTTAAATTTATGAGTACGACGAACATAACTTTGAAATTAAATGGCCGTGCATTATGACCCATTTTGAGGACACGATTGCCGAAGCGTGTCGTATCTGTTCTGTATAATGCGCAATTAATCATTTCTTTTTTGATGCCCCATCGATAGATATCAATTAGCGAGTGCGTATGTGCGAAGCCATGTAAACGTGTGATTCGTGCACAGCCTCCGGCTCATCTCCTATGGGTCGAACACATCGATATACCAAACAGAAGCACAATGCGTCGCTCGATGGGCGAATCAACGAGGGGGATATAGTATTTATGATCGGAAACATCAGGACGACGCTGCGGTATATGTTCCAAATATATATATATATATATCTATATGTATTTATATATATATAGAGATATAGAGATATATATATGTCTAGTGTATTGTATATATATATATATATACTCACGCATACAGAGGTTAGTATGTGAGTTCGTTTGTCCGATGTCCTGGTAAATTGATTCGGTAATGTAGTTGAAATGACATGCGGCTTGGACACAGCAGTGGGCGCGGAAATACGATGCCCAGTGGCACTATACCGCGAGTGAGCTCCGGTACACTCCTCGGACTAGCTTAATTTGCACCGTTAATATCACTCCCAGTTATGATTATGATTGACTGAATTTATATCGGTCAGAGCTCATTCGGCTGATGTCACGACTATCTACTTCACATCTGCTTCAAATGTATCCTTTTACGCGAAAATCTAAAGCTTGAGAGAAAATGGGCTACAATGGGCCACAAGGCACAATGAGCGATGTTATATGCTAAATAACAGAATTGACGAACGCGAATTATAATATCTACTTTATTGTCTGACCCATGTAGAAATCAGTCTGTGCGTCCCAGTTTCAGACTCGATCCTGGTCGGGATTAGCTCGGGTTCCCTTAAATGGGTTTTCCAACTTGGAATCCATATAGATCCCGAATGGATTTCCACTTCCTCACTGAATGACAGTTTATCATGGATCAGGATTTGACAGGTTTACCCTAAAAAGGACGTGCCATCTGAAATCTGGATGGATTCCAGTTCTAATTCCAGGATCGTGTCCCAGTTCTAAACGGCGAGCAGTATTACCGTGCATCGGGATTTGTTAACCTCTAAGATGGAACCAACTTAGATTCTGAATAGATCCCGGATCGTCTTCTCGTTACTAAACAATTTGCACGGAACTAATTTTACTTTACATTTTACGCAGTAAAATGTTATACAATACGCATTCGAAATTTTTTTCCTTCTTTCGTGTGATTGCAACACTCGTCATAAAAAGTTTTACCGCACTTATCGTAATGTACTATTATTCTGCGGATTCGGCGGAAAAAATTAAAGAGAAGGGATCATTATGGAAATTGAAGGGAAATATTTTACCTATCCTATTTTACCTACACGGAAAAAAAGGCTTGGTTGGATCAACCAAGTGTCTTGGTTATATATGCGCCAGACAATTAATTGGTTAGACCAACCAAGTTATTTGTAAGGCTACCAATTTCTTGGTTGGTTTAACCAAGTCACTTGGTTAGCTTACCAAGTCGCTTGGTTAGCTTACCAAGTCGCTTGGTTAGCTTACCAAGTCGCTTGGTTAGTCCAACCAAGAAATTGGTAGCCTAACAAATAACTTGGTTGGTCTAACCAATTAATTGTCTGGCGCACATACCAATTTCTTGGTTGGTTTAACCAAGTCACTTGATTAGCTTACCAAGTCACTTGGTTAGCTTACCAAGTCGCTTGGTTAGTCCAACCAAGAAATTGGTAGCCTAACAAATAACTTGGTTGGTCTAACCAATTAATTGTCTGGCGCACATATAACCAAGGCACTTGGTTGTTCCAACCAAGCCTTTTTTTCCGTGTAACGTGTCCCATCAATTTTATTAAAACTATCACCGAAAATGAGTCAGGACGGAAGTCACAAAGTCATCGCGTACACTTTCACTTATTATTTACTTTTAGTTTAGTTTAATTTAGTGTAGTGGGGGCTTGTAGATAACATATTAAATAGAGGTATACGAGTTCATATATTTCATCATCCTGTACGACTGAGAAGGTCGTCGTCCAATACAGAAACAGTGATCTTTTGTTAAAGCCGTTCTTAGTGTAGATTTTATTATAGTCTTTGTTATTATTGGAATTTAGAATAAAGTTACAGATTCTTATGTAATTTATGCATTCATTTATTCAAATTAATTCTAACGAGCCCCATGCAGAAATTTCGACAGGGATCCAGCTTGGTAATCCTATCTTTCAACAAGGATCCAGGTTGATCCAGCCTAATATGCCCATCTAACGGTTGGAATCCAGTCAGCCATCGTATCGGATCCCAGTTCGATATCTCGATCGGAATCCAGTTTCTGCGCGTTACATCCCATGTCTGGAATCCGATCCGATGACCGTCTCGAATCCGACCGGAAGATGGGAATACCAGGCCGGATCCAGCTGGATCCCTGCCGAAATTTCTGCATGGGGACCTCTTTGTGTTTATTTATCTCATAAATATGTTTGTCATAGTTTTATTGTTATACATTTTTTACCATTTTTATAGGAAAATGTATAAACACTTTGTTAAAATTAAGAATAAAAGAAAAATGGCATGGATTCATTGATAAATGTCGTACAATGGAAATTAATGGATAATGAGGGAAATTGGACAATAATAGGCCGAAGGGCACAACGAGTTACGGCGATTTTATGCTAAATTACTACAGAATTGATGAACGCAAATTGTACCATGTAGAATTATTCAAAGTTGAGTTTTCTCATCTGAAATCATTCTGTTTATTTATCTCGCAAATATGTTTGTACAGTAGAGCGTCGATTATCCGAACCAATTGGGACCGACTATCGTTCAGATAATCGAAAATTCGGATGACCAAGCATCAATATTTTGTGAAGGGGGAGGGAAGGAACTGAAACGCTTAAAATATTAGAATATATACGTATAATATAATACATATATATAATATGTATGTATTTATCGAAAATTAATATTTTTAATATATCATTGTTAGTATATATTATATATTCTGATAAAAGAGTCGGACTCTATATAATATGCTATTTTCTTGTGAATAAATCGAAGATTTTTTTCTGTTTCACGGCAGAAACTCTTTTTCGCGCTGTCAAATCACGACATCGTTGTTCGGAAAACCGAAACTTCAGAAAAACCGAATCGCTGTTCGGATGATTGACGTTTCGAATAATTGACGTTCGGATAATCGACGCTCTACTGTAATATTTTTATTTTTTTATTCTTTGTTACCATTTTGGTAGGAAAATGTATAAACACTTTATTGAAATAAAGGAATAAAAGAAAAATGACATGGATTCATTGAAAAACGTCATACAATGGAAATTAATTGATAATGAGGAATGTTCTATACTATATTATTTTTATTGACGTGGCGTTTATTATAAATATTTGTGCGAAATCTTTTTTATTTTTAAAAAATACATTTTTTTTTCATTTTTTTCCTGCCCGATATAAGAGATACTAAAAAAAGGAGAACTATAATTTTATGTGATACGAATATACAGATAATTTAAATTGTAAAAAAGTGTAATAGTTGCAACTCTCCATAGTGTTGTAATATAGTAGAGGGATTTTTTTTCAATGGTAAGAAAGTGTTTAAAACAATATTTACGTTATGAATAATCGCTTAAGTTACATCAATTTCTTAATGCCCCACTTTTTTCCATTATTTATACAATAAGTCTCTTTGTTGTGGCTATCGCACAACTTTGAGCAAAACACTTTCTTGAACCGAGTATTAGCGTCTGTCGGCTTGTTATTCTCTTCTAACGAAGTCTTTCTCCTCCATTTCTGCCGAAGGTTCAAAACGACCCTTTCCTTTGATCATTCACTGCCCTGATAATCTCGCCAGCCTCGATTGCAACAATGGACTTGCCATATCTTTTTTTTCGACCTTTGATATAACAATTTTATTTGGCCAGAAAAAAAACATGTTCCAATCAATTTTAAATAAGAAATTTAAAAAAAATATTATAATAATGGAACATAATGAAAATAATTTTTTCAATAATTATATACTAAAAATATATGTGTATATATTTGAAGGGGGAATAACAGCTAGAAAATCGTCCAATTTCCCAGAATTAAAAACTTTTTAATAAATATATTTGCGGTTATAATTGACGGTCATGTATGGGTGTTAACAGAAATTTTTATTATTATCCAACCAATTATGTTTCTCTCACGCAGCAACGATTTTATTTTCTGCTGTTCAGTCTCTATTTTTTATTCCCGAGTTAATTGGAATTTTTAAATAAATGACAAGGTACTTGTTAAAAGCAATAATTAAATTAAGAATACTGTTCGGTTTTACTCCAATTTATATTTGTGTGCAGAATCGATAACAGGAAATTCCTATCCAGATACCTTCAAAGAGCCGCCAATTCGCGCTATTGTGCGTTATTATTATATTTTCCAAGAATATAAAGTTTGAAATTCATTTTATAGTTCTCAGTACTGCATTTAATTTCTCTGTTTTTTTTTCACTACCGCAGTATTTTTCGAAATAACTATAAACAAAAAAAATACATAAAAGCTTATAATTAAACGCAATTCTCGAAATTTTGCGAGAACACTAATTAATTGTTATTCTTCGAATTTTAATTATTGTCCAACCACAACAATTGTATCCTCCAATTCCATAGAATTTGAAAAATGAATGACAACTTATTGGGGAAAAAAAAGTTAAAAAAATATATACCGTAATATTTTACGGTTCTTTTTTTATATAACGTAATTCTCTAAATAATATTTCTGTGCAAAAATTAATTTAAAAAAAATTGTACATAGAATAAAAAAAAATCAATGTCGACTAACATGTTGGGAAAAAAAGTTTAAAAAAAATTCTGTACCCCAATTCTTTAATTTATATTTCTGTGCAGATGCCATGGTATTTCTATCCATAATTAATTCCTTCAAAGAGCCATCAAAATCGTGCTTCTGTGTATTATTATATTTCCCACGAATATAAAGTCTCTCAGTTCATTTTGCCAGTTATCAATGCTCGAATGTAAATTCCTCTGTCTTTCCCAGTCTCGCAGTTTTTTTCGAAACAACTATAATCAGAAATCATAGATAGAAGCTAATAATTAAACACAATTATGGAAATTTTGAAATAAAATCATAAAATATATGTTCTACGAAAAAAAAGAATGAATGGTTATTCTGCTAACTTTAATAAAAATTTCAATTATTGTCCAACTAATTATTAACTTCCTTCATCACAACAATTGTATTTCCCAATTCCATAAAATTTGAAAACTGAATGACAACATGTTGGGTAAAAAAAAGTTAAAAAAAATATATACCATAATATTTTACGATATTTTTATTTATCCACCGTAATTCTCTAAATAATATTTCTGTGCAAAAATTAATATTAAAAAAAACGTACGTTAAATTTTTTAAAAATCAATTGCGACTAACATGTTGGGGAAACAAAGGTAAAAAAATGCTGTACCGTAATTTTTAAAATTATATTTCTGTGCAGATGCCATGGTGTTTCTATCCATAATTAATTCCTTCAAAGAGCCATCAAAATCGTGCTTCTGTGCATTATTATATTTTCCACGAATATAAAGTCACTCAGTTCATTTTGCCAGTTATCAGTGCTCGAATGTAAATTCCTCTGTCTTTCCCAGTCTCGCAGTATTTTTCGAAATAACTATAATCAGAAATCATAGATAGAAGCTAATAATTAAACACAATTATGGAAATTTTGAGATAAGATCATAAAATGTATATTCTAAAAAAAAAAAGAATGAATGGTTATTCTTTAATAAAAATTTCAATTATTGTCCAACTAATTATTAACTTCCTTCATCACAACAATTGTATTCCCCAATTTCATAGAATTTGAAACATGAATGACAACTTGTTGGGAAAAAAAAGTTTAGAAAAATATATACCATAATATTTTACGATATTTTTTTTATCCACCGTAATTCTCTAATATTTTTGTGTAAAAATTTAATATTAAAAAGAACGTACATCAAAGTTTTAAAAAATCAATGACGACTAACATGTTGGGAAAACAAAGGTAAAAAAAATGATGTACCGTAATTTTTAAAATGATATTTCTGTGCAGATGCCATGGTGTTTCTATCCATAATTAATTCCTTCAAAGAGCCATCAAAATCGTGCTTCTGTGCATTATTATATTTCCCACGAATATAAAGTCTCTCAGTTCATTTTGCCAGTTATCAGTGCTCGAATGTAAATTCCTCTGTCTTTCCCAGTCTCGCAGTATTTTTCGAAATAACTATAATCAGAAATCATAGATAGAAGCTAATAATTAAACACAATTATGGAAATTTTGAGATAAGATCATAAAATGTATATTCTAAAAAAAAAAAGAATGAATGGTTATTCTTTAATAAAAATTTCAATTATTGTCCAACTAATTATTAACTTCCTTCATCACAACAATTGTATTCCCCAATTTCATAGAATTTGAAACATGAATGACAACTTGTTGGGAAAAAAAAGTTTAGAAAAATATATACCATAATATTTTACGATATTTTTTTTATCCACCGTAATTCTCTAATATTTTTGTGTAAAAATTTAATATTAAAAAGAACGTACATCAAAGTTTTAAAAAATCAATGACGACTAACATGTTGGGAAAACAAAGGTAAAAAAAATGATGTACCGTAATTTTTAAAATGATATTTCTGTGCAGATGCCATGGTGTTTCTATCCATAATTAATTCCTTCAAAGAGCCATCAAAATCGTGCTTCTGTGCATTATTATATTTCCCACGAATATAAAGTCTCTCAGTTCATTTTGCCAGTTATCAGTGCTCGAATGTAAATTCCTCTGTCTTTCTCAGTCTCGCGGTGTCTCTCGAAACAAAATATAATCAGTGGAAAAAGGATGGAAAAGAATCGAGAGAGAGAAAGAGTTGGAGAGCCCGGAGCATGTACACGATACCGCAACTCGTTATTGCCGTAACGAAGTCGTTTGCTGGTCGAGATAACGACTCTCTCATCTATTGAACATTGGAATACCATAGCCTGGGATATACGCCTCCATACACACGCCACTATATAGAGACAACCCATAGTATAGTCGAAATAAAACGACATCTGCCGTTGCATATAGCTGGACTTTGGCATTATATTCAGAAAATACTGTATTCCCGTGAGCGAGCCATTTCCGAGACCAGTGATGGTCGAAACGATCGTTAATCCATACATACGTATGACGCACCAATACACCTTATGGTTTGGGATGTTGGAAGCGGAAGCAAGCGATTGAAAAAAAAAAAAATGTAAAAGCGATAGTAGCACCCTATAGAATATTTATACATATCTCATATATATGAATACATATTCTATGCCCGGTGAATGCATCGCCGGTTGCATAGCTCACGAGAATTCTTGCCGTGAAACTCGCAAGCGTGAATTTCGTCGTTGAGAATTCCATATATTGCAAGAATATATATGAGCACATGGTTATATAGTAAAGATACGCTTGGACAGGTAACACGATAGTATTATTATACGTATATCGAATATCTATAATACCTACTCGGGAGTTCGGGTACGTTGAAAATCGTTTCTGGAAGAGGTGAATCCCACTTGAACGTATGTCGATGTATTAAGGGAGCTTCTCCAACGATTTATAGCTTTTCTTCGCGCACTTTACTTTCCAACTATAAACTGTGTCGATGGTTTCGTGGAGATCGAGGTATAAAAAAAAAAAAATTATTTCCGGCTTTAAGATGCAATTTCCGTGAAAGAATTAGTGGCTTGAAGGAAAGTGTAAGAAGTAAATTTAATAAACTGAGTTTCTGGTATTAGGAAAATAAAATTATTGGATTTTATTACAGTTCCGAAGGTAAAAAATATATTTTCATCCGTTTAAATTTCATTTGATACTAGTGGTAGATTTTTAGTTAAATTGAAGTACTAATTGTTTTATGTAATGGATATTATTTATTGACTGTTTGGATCGCGAAAATTTGTGCCAGCTCGTGAAACATCTAAATTTCTTCCAATAAATTCCACTCTACGAAGTGTCACGCAAACTTCTCCAAGTATTCTAAACGCGTACATCGTTACAGATAATGTGCAACCTGTTCAAAAGGATAATAATTCTCCCCGAATTCACGAAGCTCCAGTTTGGAATTTCCTAATCACAGTAATCATATTTCAAGCATCTTGTCATCTTCCGCGCCGGTCGATTCGTGCCTCGCTCGTCGAGTATTATGAGTTTATAATTCATAGAGGGTAGTGTCATTCGCGTTTCTCCATATAAGATTGCTTTTTAAAAAATGTAATATTAAATGTAATGAAAATTTTGGCGATTAAAAATTACCCTGGTATGCCAAATGCGTCGTTATTTAGAGAAGCATCACCAATGTCACCGTTGACTGGTTATTCACTGGTGATTGGTTATCATCGGTGTCTGATTATTCACCGGTGACTAGTTATTCATCGGTAACTGGTTATTCACCGTTAACTGGTTATTCACCGGTAACTGGTTATTCACGGGTCACTGATTATTCATCTGTGATTGCGTAATCACCGGTGACTATCTTTTCGTCTGAAGGTGCTGCACAATCACCGGTAATTGGTTATTCACCGGTGACGGGTTATTCACCGGTGACTGGTTATTCACCGGTGACTGGTTATTCACCGGTGACTGGTTATTCACTGGTGACTGGTTATTCACCGGTGACTGGTTATTCACTGGTGACTGGTTATTCACTGGTGACTGGTTATTCATTGGTGACTGGTTATTCACTGGTGACTGGTTATTCACCAGTGACTCGTAATTCGCTTATAATTGATTGTTGACTGATAATTACATCCTAAACTTCATTTCATAATTTCGGTAGAATTTAGCTTATTCAAATTACCTATTAATTTTCAAACTGGTATTCGTCATTATTGCCAATCGGAAAATTCTGAAGTTTCCGTTGACTCATTTGAAACCTCCATTTTTTTAACGATGAATTACACTGCACAAAGTGTCAGGCAATCTCCTAAAAATATTCTAAACGCGTGCATCGTTTGTGAGAACGCTCGCTCGCTGTTCAAAAGGAACATAATTCACCCTGAAATCCACAAAGCTCCAGTTTGGAATTACCTAATCACAGTAATCATATTTCAAGACCCCTGTCATCGTCCTTGCGGGACCATCCGTGTCTCGTTCGTCCAATATTGTGCGTTAATAATTCACAGAGGGTAGAGAGTCATTCGCGTTTCTACCATATAAGCCTGTCCTCCCTTCCTTAATTCGCTGGCTCGGGCGCTTCTGCATGAACAATTGTCGTGAGCCGCGACGGGCCCCCTTCCCCCCTGCCCCTCCATCAGGCCTCGGCGGGGCACTTCATATCCCTTCGCCAAAATTAATCTCAGTTGGCGCTGAAACCCGCCGAAAGCTTTACGCAGTGTAGAAGAAGAACATCAGCAGCAGCAGCATCACGTAGAGACGGAAAGATAGTTCTTGAGACGCAAGAACTCGAGAAGAACGCGAAGAGCGATCTCTCACTTCTCCCGGCTTGTGTTTCCTCATCCTTTTCCTTCTTCACCTTCCTCCCTTACCTCTCCTCCATCCTCTCAATCCCTGAGGGAGAGGCAAAGGGGTGTGCTCATCATGAGACGAAGAAGCCGGAGAACGAACGAGTGAAAGAGCGCAGAAACAAAGGAACAAAGATTCAATTTCCCGACGAGGGAAACAAAGGTTAAGGATTGCCGAGAAGCTTTTCTCGGTTGTCGAAGGGAAATGGGGGGAGGAAAGAGAGAGAGCAACCGTTCCGTTGCCTTGCAGGTTTGGAAAGGGGGAAACTCACCTTCACTTCATCCCTTTCCCCTTGCGAACAACAAACCTGGCTTTAGCCCCTTCGCAGCCCTCCTCCTATTTTCCCCGACTTCCTTCTCCCCTCTTTCAACGGGGAAAAGCACCGCGCTAGCCAGTTTCCTCGGCCACGCGCTCGATGAATATTAATCGAACAATATCGGTTACATTTTTGCATAAATTTACATGAACGCTGGCTAGAGCGGTAGTCACGGGTTGTTATTGTTGTTGGCGCCCCCCCAATTCCCTTTCCCTTCTACCCCTATTTTCATCCCCTACTGGAAAAGGACACTCATACTATACGCCGAGTCTCTTGGAAGTCACGGGGAATATCCACGTCTGATAAACGCGAGCAGAAACGAAATATTGGGAAAAAGTCGTGAAATTCCTGTGGGGATTCTGAAAAGGGGGATGCAGCATACATACATCAATCTAAACTGGGTAATATACATAAAATTCTTTTTGTATAAATCTTTATAGTGTGATAAAGAAGTGCAAAGACGTTTAGAATGTGTATCAATGATATCTACACTTTTGGAAAGAGGAATGGGATTTTTTTTGAATATGGATACTTTGGTCATGTACAATCAATTAATTGTATATTAATTATTTTATCAAAGTAAACTTCGTATCTATGCTTCATTTAATTAGGTTTTAGATGAATTGACGTATTTTTTAACATGACCGCTGGCTAGAGTGGTAATCACCGGTTGTTATTTTTGTTCCCTTTCCCTTCTACCCCTATTTTCATCCCCTACTGCAAAAGTATGTTCATACTATACGCGAGTCTCTTGGAAGTCGCGGGGAATATCCACGACTGATAAACCCGACCAGAAACGAAATATAGGGGAAAAGTCGTGAAATTCCTGTGGGAATTCTGAAAAGGGGGATGTTGCATACATACATCGATTTAAACTGGGTAATATACATAAAATTCTTTTTGTATAAATCTTTATAGTGTGATAAAGGAGTGCAAAGATGTGTATCAATGATATCTTCACTTTTGAGAAACAGCAATGGCCATTTTTTTATTTTTTATTTCTTTTATTATGATTACTTTTGTTATTTTCAATCAATTAAATGTATATTAATTAATTTATCAAAGTAATCTTTATAGCTATGGTTCGTTTAATTAGTTTTGTAGATGAAAGAAAATAATCAACATATTTTTAAAATTCCTTTTATAGAATAATTAATTGGATTATTTGTGGTGGAAATAAATGAATAATACGTATGGCAAAGTAATGAACGGTATTCGGCGGTAGATAAAACTCGTTTGTACACCTATATGATTATTTTAATTATGTAGGTTATTGTGCAGTATAATGCTGAACTCGGAAAATTCAGAGGCAGTAAGCGAACATCTATGCATATGATGCTGGATAATTTTATATCAAATTTCAGCCAGATTATCTTCATCCTTTCGTTACACTATGGTTAAAAGAGTGGGGAGAGTCTAGACGGTCCATTGTTCGCTCTCGGCCGGACTGAACCTACACGATAATTGTATTATAATTTAATTTTTTCCGCCCATAGAGGATCGAGGCCGAAACCGTTAAGTAAAGTCCACCAAAAATATTGTCACTGTAATGTTCAAAAAAATGATAATGCTTTTTTCTCCACAGCAAAATAACATTTTTTGTAATGATTGCATGAAAATTTGATTTCAATTTTTTCCGCCCATAATGGATCGAGAATGTTAAGGAAAATTCGACCAAAAATATTGTCACTAAAATGTTTACAATAATTATAGTGGTGGTTTCTCCATAGCAAAATAACGTTTTTTTTTTTAGTGTTCGCTCGAAAATTTGACTTTTTAAACTTTCTATCAAAGAAAAGGTCAAACTGAAAGAGTATAAAGAAAATAACTTTCAACTTGCTATAGGTTTGCAGTTACTAAAATGGTCACCACAGTTTATTTGAAAAAATTCAAAACTCCATGAAATTCAAGCCCCTGTGTAAACTGTTACAAAAAAATCCAGTAAATAAAGAGGTCGTAGAGCTTTATACACTTGTGACATTTGAATGCTTTTACTGAAACGGTTCTCGAGTTATAAACGTTTGAATTTTCAAGGACGCGTGCATGCACATACATTGAAATATTTTTAATCCATACACACACGTACATTGAAATATTTTAAAAGAAAATTCGATTCATTTCAAATTTGGTCTGAGCATAGTCTTTTATATTATATGATCTGATGATCATATTATATGATGAATTATAGTATTTTATATTATATGATCTGATGATTTTTATTCATTAGTTAATAACAAATTATTAAAATTGTATTTTTTAGTGCGAAAAACAAACTTTTTTCTGCAGCCTGCGACATTCATAATTTTTTTTAATTTGAATAAATTTGAATAATACGATAGAAAATATTATTCAGTGGCACTTTATGCACAGAATCTGTGCATGTACAGAAAAAATGAAGAAAAAAAACAGAAACATAAAAAATTTAATTAATTTTGTTAAATACATATAATTTTCTTAATATTGCTTCCTCGTAGAGGAAGCTTTGTTTTCAGGAAAAAAAAAATTTTCAAGATTTTTGTGTGTACGTGAACGCCGATAACTCAAGAACCGTTTTGTATATCGAGCTCAAATTTGGCACACAAGTTTACCAGCAGACTTCAACTATAGCAATTTTCGATAAAATGTGTGGAAAAACTTCCATTTTATGCCGTTTTGAATTTTTTAAAAAAGGAGGTGCGCGCTCTAACTTTCGTAAAATTTCGTCTATTTTGCTAAATATTTGGTTATAAGAGCAGGTGCACACCATGTTGTTTGGTATTGCATTTGGCTCGAATGGGTAAAGTGGTTCAAATTTTATGGAATTTTGAATTTTTCAAAAAATTTACATTATCGCTTTATTGCATCTTTTGCAAAACTTGAGATAGCGAGCTCAAATTTTGTATATAAATGTAAAAATATTCAGCCATTATATATGTATAATTTAGTGACGAAGGGTATGAAATTTTTGATTTTATGGAATGTTGAATTATTTTTAAAAATATACGTCATCACATTCACTTTCGAAAACGCTCTAATAATAACGAAGTAACGGAATAACGAAATAGAAAACAGCGAAATCACAACATATTTATTTATCTAATTAAAACAAGGATGCAAAGTGGAACATTGCACATTGCTTCTTCATTATTTTTCGCTTTTTACAAAGCTTCCTTTATGAGGAAGCCAAATTTGAATAACATTTACTTCCTCATAGAGGTAGTTTTGTAAAAAGCGAAAAATAATGAGGAAGCAATGTGCAAGGTTCTACTTTTTTTACTATGGACCAGATCAGGAGCCTGATCGTGGCCGGATTGGGAGCCTGTTGGCGGCCGGATTGGCAGCCTGATAACGCCCGGATTTGCAGCCTGATCACGGCCAGATTAGAAATGGCGTTACATGCCATCTCAGGACCGGATAGAGCTGCCTTATCCGGGCCCGATTACTAATTAAGGAGAACCCGATGAGGCTCGGACCTCAGCCAGAACAAATTTCTGCTTGGGATTGTGTATATATTTCTATTTCTATGTGAGTCCTAACATGAACACTTCGGAAAAAAAACGATGCAAAGTTGAACTTTGCATATTGCTTCCTCATTAATTTTCATCTTTCGCAACGCCGCCTCTATGAGGAAGTTTCTTTATTTTATTTTTGGCTTCCTCATAGAGGAAGCTTTGCGAAAGATCAAAATTATTGACGAAGCAATGTGCAAAGTTTAACTTTGCATCCTTATTTTAAATACAAATTAAAGAAGTACGAAAACAAAAATTTTCATAAATTCAAAATTCTATAAAATCTAAACCGCTTTATGTATTTCGCTTAAAATCAATGCCAATCGTCATTTTTCATTGCTTTATTCATGAAAAATTGTTTAAGCTCATTATCTAAAAAATTGCGACAGCTAGAGAACATATCGAGAATTTTTGAAAAATTCAATGTCCTATAAAATCTGAACCACTTTACCAATCTTCACCAAATTCGATATCTACTACAACTGAATGTTAATTTTATCTTACAAAAGAATTTACCAAGTTTGGTCAAATTTAAATTGAATCAGAACAAAAACAAATTTTTTTCAAAATTTCAAAATTCCATAAAATTTGAACCGCTTTATGGATTTCGTTCAAATTCAATACCGACCTTGATTTTTCATTGCTTCATTTGTCAAGAACTATTTAGCTCATTATCTGAAAAATTGCGGAAGCTAGAGAACATACAGACTTTTTTCGAAAAATTGTCTTATAAAATCTGAAATTTACATTCAATTTTTTCGAAAATATATACATAGGAAGAGACGTCGGTCCTCTACCAGTGTACCAAATTTCAGCTTAATTGTTAAAGCCATTTTCGAGATACAGCAGTTTGAATTTTGCAAGCCTGGCACACACACACATATATCCGGACATTTTTTCTAAACCACTTTTCTCGACATTTTGGACCATTCTGAGTGTCCTGACATGAAAAACTCGAAAAAAAAAAATGTTCACGAAAACAAAGCTTCCTCTAAAAGGAAGAAAAATGACTGAAAACAGGCTTTCTCACTGAGGAATGAAAATTCGCTGTTGCACAAAAGTCTCAAAACAATACACCATTAAAAAAAAAATTGTCTGAAGGTCGATATTGCGTGTAAGGTCCATTGTCCCGCAGACGGGTTAGCTGATTGACCCCATCATACCAATGGCGGGATAATTCTCTTTTCCAGTGAAGGCATTAGCGTGGCGACTAGCCAGTAACCCAACCCCAGCGAGGTTTTTAACCGATGAAGCATCTGCCGTCGCCACCCCATCGCACATCGGATAGAAGCACGCAGTAGCCACAGCAACGGTCAGCACTAGCAACAGCAACAGCAGCAGCAGCAGCACGCCACGGGAATATCGAATTGACGCTCGAATCACGCTCTCCCGTCGAACACCGTCGACGTTCGATCATCTCCGCTTCTATAGATATAGAGAAACGGTACCATCGATACGCTCACCCAGAATATAGATACCATGCAGCGAGTTGCGCGTTCGACTCGCTAATTCGCGAGGCTCAGTTACACTAACGAGCCCTCAACCCTTTCCCCTCGAAAATACGCTTCCTACTCGCTCACTTTTATACCTCTCTCTCTCTCTCGTGATCTCCACCATGTCAGGGAATTAAACCCATTTACCATGGATTTCATGGAGAGACAGAGACGTTCGATATCGACGACGTAACCTAACTCCAGTAATTGCGGTAATTAAGATCGTTCACGTGCGCGGCTCTTCTCGATATTCGACAAACGTTTATAATCATATATCGAGATCGATTCATCCGATAAACTGCACTGATATAATAAGCCACTATTTTCTGTGATGGGGATTAATAATTGATTTTGTTTTGTTTGAGTTTTTAATTCCTTTTTTTTCTGAACCAAATGGTTCACAGAAAAAACTAAATAGCGATGGGAGGATATAATTGGAAAATAAGAGCTACGTTTGTGATTTTGGAATAATTTTATCGAGTCGCTACCGCGACTCTTCATAATAAAAATCAAACGATTAAATACATCCTTTTTTCCAACTATATTCTTATTCTTATTATTATTATTATTATTATAAGGGCTTGTTATGATCAGAATTGTAAATGCCTAATACTTTTAGCAGTAATGACGATGATACGTATTCGCTCTGTAATTATGATATTATAACATATAACGATAACAATACAAAAATTTTACGGTAAAACTTTTGAATAATGGAAAATTTGATACAGTGATTATTAAATAGAGCGTATATTAAGAAAACACGAATCTAAAATCATGATGTCGATCGTTTCCAAAAATTAAAAAATTATATTTAGAAATTGTCAGGAAGTCCTTTAAAAAATCCTGTCTTCTTATTTTCCATCGAATATGTTAGACACTTTTTCCTTCAATTTATTAATTTCTACCAATTTTTTAAAATCCAAATTATTAGTATCCACAATGACGTTGATTTTTCAAATTTAAATTTTTTATTGAATATATCTATATTGTTGTGAATATGTTACAAATTTAATTTTTAAATTTTTTATATACCTTTTGGCATTATTATTCTTTAAAATCGTTGTTATTAGTGCTTATAATGACGTTCATTTTTTAAAACATTTCTTCATTTTTTTTTAGAGGTACTAACATTCGATATGAATAAATCTTTTGATTGTGAATGTACGTATAATGCGTCCTTCAGTTTCTGTCGATGCTCCTTATGATTGCACGTCGATTCTCAAGTAGTGTGTAGATTACGTTATTGTTGTACTTTTTTTTACACGGAAAATGAGAACGGGTTTTTCTTCAGTTATGGAGGCAGTGATTTTTCTTCCTTTTTTTTTTTTTTTTTGTAATCGTGAAGTCTGGGAACCGCGAAGGCTTGATGCTAACTGGGGTGGAACCCTCACGTGCGCTTTCCTGAACTTCCTTCCGTGGATTAGGATGAATTAGGGCGTCACTAATTGCGGTAGTGAAAAAAACTTTCGTTGTATTCTCATAGACGTCCGACGACGCGTATGTAACTTCGAGTAGTGAGACATTAAACTGTGAAAAAAAAATTAGAGTATAAATCAGATAATTTTTGTAAAACGACTTCTTGCATAATTATGCAGAATTTAATAGTTAATAATTATGAAGCCTCGATTACCGAATCTATCAAAAATCTCATAGTAAAAATTAATTTTGTAATAGCTGAAATTGTAAAATTTCCAGTCTAATCCGAACGAAAAATAAATTATAATATATAAGCTTCTAACAGATAAAATTGTTATTATTTTATTCGTTATAAAATATGTTTCAACAAAATTATATTGCAAAAAGAAAATATATACATACTGCAAATAGAAAAAAAACGATTTGAATATTTCTGAACTTAAAATTCGAGAAAAAATTCTCAAGACGTGATAATTGAGACCAAAAATTATAATTTTACTACACTTGTGTATTAAATCTGATATATATCTGCTGATGAATGAAAGTCCCGGTAATATAAATTTACAAACATTTTTAACGGTGTCTAATTATAAAAATAGTTGCATGGACTGTCAATAAAAATAGTCGTTATTTTAGTTATGACAATAATTTTTCTAAATATTATTATTTGCATAAAACAAATATTAATATTGAGCAGTCAATGATTAAAAAAAGGTCTTTTCATTTTTTCCACCCCAATAGCGCAAAACATTAATACAATCATAAAAATGATCGCCAAAATAAACAATTAATTAAATATCGTTATTTTAGTTACGACAATAATTTCTCTAAATATTGTTATTTCCACAAAACAAATACTAATTTTGGGCAGTCAATTAATAAAAAAAAGGTTTTTTTTCACTTTTTTCCCAATAGCGCAAAACGTTAATATAATTATAAAAATGGTCGCTAAAATAAACAATTAATTAAATATCGTTATTTTAGTTACGACAATAATTTCTCTAAATATTGTTATTTCCACAAAACAAATACTAATTTTGGGCAGTCAATTAATAAAAAAAGGTTTTTTTCACTTTTTTCCCAATAGCGCAAAGCGTTAATATAATTATAAAAATAGTCGCTAAAATGAATTATAAATCAATCATCATTATTTTAGTTACGACAATAATTTCTCAAAATATTATTATTTGCATATACTTATAGGAAAATTTTTTCATTATATTATCCATAGAATTCTCGGCAGCCAATGAATACATACAAAAAAGTTCTTTCTACATTTTTCGTAACCTTGGCTCTAAAAGAGGGTTGCAACACAATGCAGCAAACTTTGGCCTGCGCGTATAAGAGAACATCGCTGGTATAGGTTGATTTGGGTGGCGAACCTCCTAAAAGCCGTTATTGAATTACGCCCATTTATGGATGGACGCGGGGGTGGCCAGTACAGTAGTGGAAGGTGGCCACTCGCGGAAGGTCTGAAAAATCAATGAAGGGCGGACTGGCTAGTCGACGAGCCGCAGGGGGTTGCAAAAGAGTGTACAGAGCGCAATATATAGATATACTATAAATATACGCACATTCGAGGGGCGAGACGAATGCAAATGGCAAAAGAAAGCAGCGATTCGAAATATTTTCATCGTCCACAGCTTGTGTGTCTCGAAAACCCTGCGGGACAAAAAGTTCCATCGGCGCTTCGCTGCCAATAGCTTCGGAAAAAAAACCCAGAGACACTTTTTTGTGCCCTTGTCCGCGTCCATCGATAGCGAGAGATAAATTTCGCGCGAATTTGAATCAAGGGCTGACGTAGCAAAAGAAAAAAAAAAAAAACAGCTCCGTCACATCCACCAACCATGGGCATAACGGAATATCGTGGTTTTACCAATTGACAGCTGACCCCGATTTTCCGTTATTAAATTCCTCTCGTTTAAACGAATATCTACTATCGCATCGACGTTGCAAACGAAAAATAAAGAGTTTTTACACAGTTTTACAAATCTCTATCCAATGTACGGAAAAACGTATCATTTTTTTTTCTAATAGAATTTGTGCTCGTTTTGGTATATGGTAATTTTTATACTTTAATCATTTTCAAAGGTCACTTTTAATATCAGATAAGCATACATTTAATTTAAAGCCTGTGAATCCTTTTGTTTATTTATTTTATAGATAATTTGACATTAATTATTTCTTAAATTTCCTAAAATATTGAGAAGAAAATAAGCAATGATCTCATTAAAAACAAAATAATAACAAAAATTTCGAATACATTCATTTGAAAATTCCTTAAATACATACAATGAACAATGGCTATCGACAAACACAATCATCTATTATTTTTAGTTTTGTATCTTCTTAAAAAGCGTCTTTTTATGTGTAAAAAAATCGTTCCTTTCCTTTTTTATTTTTGTACTGTCTTAATATCGTGAAGTATTTTAAAAAAATAGTCTCAAATACATTAACAAATATTTCAAAAACGGAAATTATGGTTAATTTTCATTAAACTAAATAAATTTCCGAAATTCCTATATTTAATCTTATTTAATTGAACTAAAATCACCATTTTTTTGTCTAATATCAAAAAAATAATATTATTAATATTATAGCATAATGACTAATTCTAAAATATAGTCCTGCAATTAATTATTAACTCTCATATTGTTTAAACTAAGCGTGATAAAAAAATATATATTTAAATCAAAACCATATTTATTTCATGCTAATTACTCAACTGAAATAAAATAATTTACTTAAAATAAATATAAGCTGGCATTAAAATAAGAAAATTTATTTACATCAACCAAAATCTAGTTCAGTCTACATGGAAAGAAATGTTTGGTTGTGGCAACTACGTTTTCGATTTGCTGTACACAATGTCTAAAAAATTAGTTGCCTCAACCATATCGAATAGTAACCTCAACTATTCACGATTAGTTCTCGCGAAATTAGTTAGGTTAACTAATCCAATCCAATCCAATAATAATCCAATCGTTGGGACTACCACTCGAATAGTTGGGACTACCATTCGAATCATCGGTATTACCATTCGAATCGTCGGTATTACCATTCGAATCGTTGGTATTACCATTTGAGTTGCACGTTAAAAAGGCTTGGTTGGAACAACCAAGTGCCTTGGTTAGCTTACCAAGTCACTTGGTTAGACCAACCAAGTAATTTGTTAGACTACCAATTTCTTAGTTGGACTAACCAAGTCACTTGGTTAGCTTACCAAGTCACTTGGTTAGACCATCCAACTATTTGTTAGGTTAACTAACCATAGGTTAGCTTACCAAGTGACTTGGTTAGTCCAACCAAGAAATTGGTAGCCTAACAAATAACTTGGTTGGTCTAACCAATTAATTGTCTGGCGCATATATAACCGAGGCACTTGGTTGTTCCAACCAAGCCTTTTTTTCCGTGTAAGGGAAATAGAATAATCGATTGGTTGTGTCAACTAATTTCTTGGTTATGGCAACTAATTTTTTTTCCGTGTACTACATTTTTTTTCTGTTTCCGTACTAATAGAAATATATTCGCTATGCCAGTGAAACACATACTCCCGTCTTTTTGCAGTAAAAATAAATACCGCGAGTCATAATGCAATTCGTCCAATTAGAATACAATTCCACATGGAGAATTGAATAATACAATTCGAATTTTACATCACTTGGAAAAATTGACCCGCATAACCTCCTTCGTTAATATCCCGGAATTTGGTATGAAAAAAACAAAGCTCACTCGATCTCGTCACGCGATAAATGCCCCTGTGCGCTCTTTCATCCGCGGGCCAAGTCCTCATGTGGGTTTGCGTTAACTGCGACTGCTCGCAATGTATGTACACACTATAACCACGCTTTGTGCGTCCGTGCGCTTTGGATTCGATAGAATTTTTTATAAAGAGCGCGAGAGGATTCGAGCGTATATATATATATAGGGAACAAAAAAAAATGAATGAAGGGCGCGAAACAATGGCGCGACTGTTCGTAAACACAGAGTGAGATAGCAAAGCGCGAATAGGGTTTGCAAGGGTTTGAGAGGTTTCGCGCAATGTAGTGCGTAAAAAAACATTTCGTGATGCGCGAACGTGGGCAAAAAAAAAAAAAAAGAAAAAAAAAAAATCTACGCAAATTTGCTCGGCTGTGAGTGTCTTTCTCTGTCATTGGACGAACGCATAAACGCACACACGAAGAGAGAGTGTCGAATCGAATGAGGATTCGCGATCGTTCCAGCGGCGACCCTCGCGATTTTCATGCGGGTCAGACGAAAAAAAAAGAAAAGAAAAGAAAAAAAAATTCATAATTTTACCAACGTGGAACGCATAGGCGCGCACTTGCCGCTGAAGGGAGTAATTAAAGTGGGCAAGGGCGAGAGAGGAAGAGAAAGCGGGTAGATTGCCTGGCGTTAATTAAATTAAAGAGGCTTTTCGTGCGAGATGAAGATAAAAAAAGAAAAAAAAAGAAAAACAACGAAGAAATTGCTGGTCTCGTTGGCTCGGACCATTTTTATGTTTATAGCCCTTTTATATCGTTAACGATAAAATATCTGGTAAACGTGCCATTAGAATTCAAATTCACGGCATGAAATCCTTTGTTGGTCTGTTTATAGATCTTGGCAATGAATGAATGCGCATTCCGTAATTCTCGGTGCGTTTGGCAAACGTATATACATGTATATTGCGATGATATTCACTGCAGCCATAGGAATTCCCAAATGATCTGGGGAATATATGGCGAAATCAAGCCCATGACTCTCGCATTGCATTGCATTGCCGGATGTTTCATGAGAACCGGGAAAAGGGGGCAGAAACGGGAGGGGGAGGGATGGGAGGTGACCGAAGGTTTCTACCATCCTGTAGTCAACTCGTGGTCTCGCTTACTCTTCGCTCTTGTACCGGGCGTGTAATAACGTCGGGGAACGCCGCAGCATTTCCGGTTTGCATGACCAAATGGCTTGGCGTATTAGCGCAACGCATGTCACGGTGTGTGTAGTTCCGGCTAACGGAGGAACTATGCGTATTGTCTGCTTCGCAGAGAGGCTTGGTTTATGGGCCCTTATGGGATCGATTCTGTCTGGGGGAATATTGAAGAATGCGATTGTCAAAATTGACAATTGTGGTTCCTTATAGAGAAAGAATTATTAATATGGTTATACCGATTACAAGCTTTTTTCCCATGATTTTTAAAAAAGTGACCTTTTTCCGTTACTGATTTCAGAACTCACAGATCCGACGTTCGGTCGGAAAGTCCAACAAAGAGTTTTTTTTCTTTAACGTATCAAATTTTGGCCTTCATTATCGTTCTCAAGTCGCATATTCTACTCCAGAAAATACAGGTTACAAATCTTGTTAGCATGATTTAAAAAAAAGTGACTTGGGCATATCTCACGAACCTTTGACTTTCGTGTAACTCGACTGCGGGATGCTATAGTAATTTACACAGAATGAATTACGCGGGTATCAAACTTTTACTAAGATATACGAAGTATAATCTGTCTGAAAAAAAAAGTAAATTTTATAATGCAGTAATATACTGTTTTATCCTGGTTCAAATGCGGAAATTAACAACGTTTTCGCTTGTAACTCTGATTTTCGCGTCACTTTGTACGGGTGTAGCATTGATATGCACCTTCAGAAAAATAAGAAAAAAACATGAAATTCTGGTAAGATGCAATGAACATAATGTACCTAATTGTAATCGCCAAACATGTCAGAAAATTAAGCGGTTATCCTGTGAACCTCTGTCACTCGGTTTCGATGGTGAACCTGACATCCACCGTTATATGGTGCAGGAATATCAGCACAAGCTAATTGAGCCAAATGAATTGGATGCACATAAAGGTAGGATCGTCACGGATTGAATGAAGTGAAATTTATGTCGGAGAGTCGATGATTTTGCTCGCAACGTTCTGCGACATGGATTCATATTGCTGCGTGGAGAATAAATGTCAGGTTTTTCGCATTGTTATTCGGCCAAACTAGTCAAGTAAGATAATTAAATTCCATTTGAGTACGTTATTATTATCACGAATTAGATGTGCGCAGATGTACCCGACCTCTCGACGAGAAACAATTTTTTTCTGGGTCCAAATGTATTCAATTGTCAGGTTCGAGAATGTCAGGTTTATAAATTCGCACAATAAATTCAAACTATTATCGTTCCTAAATTATCTAAATTATATTTTGAGTTAGTAGAGTCATTACCAGTCACACTTGTCATTTTCTGCATACGAATTGAGTAAAATTGAATTAGAAAAATGACGTATTGGAAGGGATAAAACTATGCCTTCAATGGGTCATTAAAGAAAAAAGTTAAATTGAAAGTAAGTTAAACACTTGTAAAACACAATAACACATAGTTCCTACAATGAATTAGCACCAAATAAATGATTTTTAGTTAAAATGATAATATGATTTTTTATGCGAACACCCTGTATATGATGCTTTGTCCATAAACGAATATTGCTTTCTAAAGGTCTTAAGATGAGTACAAAAAACTGGCGATCCTGTGCTCCTTAACTACACGGAAAAAAAGTTTGGTTGTGGCAACTACGTTTTCGATTTGCTGTACACAATGTCTAAAAAATTAGTAACCTCAACTATTCACGATTAGTTCTCGATTGAATTAGTTAGGTTAACTAATCCAATCGTTGGGACTACCATTCGAATCGTCAGTAATATCATTCGAATCGTCGGTATTACCATTTGATTTACTAGGGAAATAGAATAATCGATTGGTTGTGTCAACTCATTTCTTGGTTAAGGCAACTAATCTTTTTTTTCCGTGTACATTTTTATTATTTGAGACCGTGAAAGTCGAAGGTTTGTGAGATACGCCCTGACTTATTTCCGTTTCTGATTCGAGAATTCACATATCCGACTTCCGGTCGGAAAATGCAATCTAATTTTTTTTTTCAAGATATCAAATTTTGGCGATCACTATCGTTCTCAAGTCGCATAATCTATCTCAGAAAATACCGGTTACAAGCCTTTTTACCTTGATTTAAAAAAAAAGTGTCTTTTTTCCGTTTCTAATTCCAGAATTCACAGATCCGACTTTCGCTCGGAAAATCTAAGCAAAATTTTTTTCTTCAAGATATCGAATTTTGGCCTTAACTATCTTTCTCAAGTCACATATTCTACCTCAGAAAATATCGGTTACAAGCCTTTTAACCATGATTTTAAACAAGGAATGCAAAGTAGAACCTTGCACATTGCTTTCTCATTATTTTTCGCTATTTAAAAAGCTACCTCTATGAGGAAGTATGTCAAGTAATTTTGTCAATGTTAATCATCTGTACGCTTTAAACACAAACATATCAATTTTATTAAAACAACGTTTCTACAGTTGATTCAAACATGCCTCATTTGATTCAAAGTACATTCACTTCGACTGCAGCCGCGAGGTAATAATTCCTAAACCTTTTTCTCGTTGCCCATTTGTCGTAACTGTACCGCTCCTACAACCTTAAAAGCTTAAGTAATTGCGCTTCAGAACTCCACCTGTAGCAGAAAGTGTTGAATATTTCCGTGCTGTTAGTTCAATAGGCATGACCTTCTAACCAGTATACCGGAATTACAAAGTTTGACATAGTGCAACCTGCCCGATGCACTTCTCCATCAACGTGTGAGCTGATATGAGGAAAGAGGTCAGCACCGAGAGAACTGCAACGGGCAGGTTCGTTCGTTCCTCGTATATTCGTCTCTCGGTGCATTCGAAAAATATAAAACTTTTGGTGTAGCTCGACATGCGTCTGTGTCTATACGTTATATGTCTATGTCAACGTGCATAACTACTACGAGAATATAACCTGGTTGTCGGTTTTGTAGACGTGAACGTCCCATACCTTCCTCTCTCGACTGAACGTCATTTCCGGGTTGACGTATGGAAAAAAAGAAAAAAAAAAAGAAAAAAATAGTTTCAGTGAGAGAGACAGAGAGTCAATGTTGGCTATCGCAGAGTCGCATTTTCCCTCGTCCACTACAATATTCTGCGTGGGTTACGTGGGTCATACTGTGTTCACCTCTGTACGTACTTTCCAACGCTCAATGTGCGAGTAATAAAATAGAATATATATGAAAACGCATGTAGCACTCGTGGCCAGAGGGTAAAATTCACAAACAAGCGTGGTACATGTATATGTATTTATTTATTGGGATTTATGAAACTGCCAGAGCTGGCAGGTTTAGCCCTGGAGCCAGTGTCGTCTGCCAATATTAATCCACGAATTACCAAATGATCCTCGAACGTTCCCGTGTATTTTCCCTCCTGCTCGTCTCTCTCTCGTCATTTTGAATATCAATACATTTTGCAGATATGCATATAACAGTTGTACTACGAACGTGGTAAACAGCAGCATTTACCGTCAATTCCTCGTAACGATACGATTAATATTAATATTTTGCGACAGGGAAAAATAAAATAGCTTCGGGGTGACGAGGTTGGAAAAAATTATGGTTTATGGCAATATTTGTGAGATAATGAGTAGCAAGGTAATAATGTAATTTATTTTAAAAATCTACTCTTGTTTTGAAGCGATATTACATTCTACGTAGAATTTTGCATAGGATTAATGAAAATATTAATGAATATATATTTATGGTATTTATGTGCCTTTATAAATTATTATTAATGTTTCTCGAAGGGCAAAAAATAAAATAGCTCTGGGACGACGAGCATAGAAAAAATCATGTTTTATAGCAATTTCATTATACGATTAATTATAATTACACTATGCATTTATATCGAAATAATCTCAGTGTAATTCGTTTGACATGAAAAAAAATTGACGTATTTTGTACGCTCTGTGTAGCGAATGTAAATTCCGTTTGAACTTCAACTCGAATTCCGATATTGACGAACATCGTTCGCATGCCAGCAGTTCTCGTAACAATAAATTCAAATATTTTCAGACGGACGAAAAACAGAATGGCTCTAGTACAACGAGACTAGCAAAATCGACATTTTATGGCAATAAGGATAAAAAAATATATTACTACCACGTAAAGCATAGGAAACGACACACTTAGTTTTAGAATGTTAATGAAAACAATAGTATTTGTAATTCCTACAATCAAAAATGTCGGTTGACTTAAAATTATTTTCGCCGATCAACACGAATAATTGTTTAAAAACGGAATTCTCGTCAAACACAGATTTAGTGTACTTTTTTCAGTGTAGCTTTTTTTCAAGCATAATTAATTATATTTTTCTAAGCGCATTTTTATAAACACGGGAATAATCTCGCGGTTGTTCGTCTCAATATTGAGACTCATAAGCATAAAGCCGAACGAAAAAAAAGAAAAAGAAACGTACATACACTTTAAAGTGTCCCATTCCTCTAAAAAAACTTTTTTTATGTATTTTTTCTACACTAAGAATATTTTTAGTGTGTTTTCTCTATACTAAAAAAATATTATTTATTTATTTTTTCAACACTAAAAAAGAAACAAGAACCTATTTAGTTCCCACAACCAAAAAAACCAGTTGACTCAAAATTATCAATACGAAGAATAATTTCTTTTTTTATTCTCTACAAACACAAATTTAGTCAACGCAATTACATCTCTTCTCAGTGTAAAATTTTTAATCATCTATCATTAATTATATTTTTCGAAGCGTATTTTTATAACCACGGGAATAATCTCGCTGCAATTCGTCTCAATGTTGAGGCTCATAAGCATAAGGCCAAACGAAAAAAAAAAGAAAAAGAAACATACATACACTTTAAAGTGTCCCATTCCTCTAAAAAAACTTTTTTTGTGTATTTTTTCTACACTAAAAATATTTTTACTGTGTTTTCTCTGTACTAAAAAAATATTAGTTTATTTTTTCTACACTAAAAATATTTTTAGTGTGTTTTCTCTGTACTAAAAAAATATTATTAGTTTATTTTTTCTACACTAAAAAAGAAACAAGAAAGTTTTTAGTTCCCACAACCAAAAAAGCCAATTGACTCAAAATTATCAATACGAAGAATAATTTCTTTTTTTATTCTCTACAAACACAAATTTACTCAACGCAATTACATCTCTTCTCAGTGTAAAATTTTTCATCATCTATCATTAATTATATTTTTGTAAGCGTATTTTTATAAACACGGGAATAATCTCGCTGTAATTCGTCTCAATGTTGAGACTCATAAGCATAAAGCCGAAAAAAAAGAACAAAAACCTATACATACATACACTTTACAGTGTCCCGTAAGCTTTCTAACGCAAATTCTTCACCGCAAGATATAATGACGCCGGTGCGTTCGCCATTTCGTCCCCCACGAAGCAATTTCTCTGGGGGGTCGCGAGGGTTGTGCGGGCCGTCGCGACGTCCCCATAAATAAAAAGAAAAATAATAAACGTTGCACAGCGCGAGCCCGAGTGCTTTCAGGGGTTGCGGGGGGGTTGAAGAGGGGTGAAGAAACGTTGCAAGCGTTCCGGGCGAACGGCAGCTTCGGGTCTCCTGTAAATAATCGTGTCTCGCCAAACCACAAAGGTGAGCGCACGACGATGGTGCGATGATGGTGGTATGGTTGTGTTGGTGGTTCTGGTGGTTCTGGTCCAGGGGAATCCCTGCCCGAACATTATCCATCGTGCAAACCCCGTCGAAGGGGCTGAGGGTGCAATTCCAGGGGGTGCGAAAGAACGCGAAAGACCTTCGTGCTGTTCGGGGCTATTCTCGTAAATTCCCAGGGATAAAGAATTTCTACGTGCAACTATACCACGAAGAAGGAATGATAGAGCAGTTGGGCCATTATGGTTCTCGCTATGGATAACGGGAAGACGATCAGAACGGCCGCGAAACGCGTTTACTTGTATTACGTATAACCAACCCCCTACTCCCTATTTATATCTCTTTTTCATCGCAGGGTTAAAAAAATCTTTTGTCCGGTTCAAACGGTCGCTATTCGTACGTCAATTTCTCACATCAAAAGAATTTTTCACCCTTGAATATAATATTCACACGCGATAGGTGTTTTATCAAAATTATGAATAGTGCCACGTTCTGACCGGGATTGTGATGGATCTTTCTATTGTATATTGTGGAAGAATATGGTACTTTTGTGATACAAGAGCCGGAGCTTGCTTTTTGGCACAAGTATCACATATAGTGAAACCTCGGTTAAATTCATACAGGTCGAGAAACTTGTTCACTTTTATTTTCTCATAGAGGAAGCTTTTTTTTCATGGAAAATAGTATATCGTGTATCATGGGCGCAAAGTAGGGCTTTTCCACATACAGTTACACATACAGTTTTTTGTAATACTGAGATACGTGAGGTTTTTTGCGAAGGTTAATTTCATACAGATCGAGAAACTTGTTCACTTTTATTTTCTCATAGAGGAAGCTTTTTTTTCATGGAAAATAGTATATCGTGTATCATGGGCGCAAAGTAGGGCTTTTCCACATACAGTTACACATACAGTTTTTTTGTAATACTGAGATAAGTGAGGTTTTTTGGGAAGGTTAATTTCATACAGATCGAGAAACTTGTTAACTTTTATTTTCTCATAGAGGAAGTTTTTTTTTCATGAAAAATAGTATATTGTGCATCATGGGCGAAAAGTGGGGCTTTTCCACATACAGTTACACATACAGTTTTTTGTAATACTGAGATAAGTGAGGTTTTTTGGGAAGGTTAATTTCATACAGATCGAGAAACTTGTTCACTGTTACTTGCTCATGGAGGAAGTTTTTTTTTTCATGGAAAATAGTGTATTGTGTATCGTGGGCGTAAAGTAGGTAATTTCCGCGCAAGTTGAACATACAGTTTTTTGTAATAGTGAGACAAGCGAGATTTCTTAGGGAGGTGATAACTTTACGCACTCCATCATCGGAAAAGTTCACTTTTCGTTTGGCTGTTACAAAATAGTATATTGTGTATCAAGTGCGTAAAATAGGTTATTATATAGCGAGCCTAAATTTTATATGTGATTGAAATAATATGTATCCATTACATATATATAATTTAGTTACAAATGGTATAAATTTGGATTTTTGTAAAACTTGAGGTAACGAGACCAAATTTAGTATGTAAACGAAATAACATTTAGCCATGATATTTATTTATTCAAAACAGGACCTTGCACATTGCTTCCTCATTATTATTCACTTTTTACAAAACGTCCTATCTCAAATTTTTTTCTGGTAAAAATATTATATTAGGGCTTCTATTCGTACGTCAATTTGGCACATCAAAAAGAATTTCTATATACGTTCGAATATAAATACACACACAATACGTATTATATTAAAAATGTTGACTATTGCCACGTTCTGACGGTGGATGATGGATCTTCCATTTCTAACTGACAATATGAGAAAAATATAGATACCGTTGAAAAAAAAAAACATTTAGTCCAAAGATACTTTTCCTATACATCATAAATCCCTGATCTGTATTAATGCATTTTTATTAAATACGCGATGCGTATTCATTAAAAATATGAATTATGACTAATGCCCCATTCTGTCGGAAGTTGGGGAACTTCCTATAGAATCTAGCGCAGAAATAAATATGTATAAAAGTAAGACAGAAAAAAAATTATATCAGACAAACTGATTGTTTTTTTTCGCCCTGGGTAAGTTTAAAAATTCAACCCATAATTCCGTCAATGCCATTCAAAGCTCTGATACTGCAAAAAGAGATAAAAATGCATCTGAATGGAAAATATGATCGATCAGAGCATCGCTACACATATTTTCTCGAAATTGATCCGCTCCCTCTCGTACACTCAAATCTCGAAATATTTTTCACCAGCTGAGACACGAAAATAGCGGGTTTCATCGAAATCTATCGATATATCATTTCCCGTGTCTCTCGGTTATTTATTTATTTTTCCTTCTCTTTTTTTCTCTCGTGTTTTCATTTCCTCGTTCATCCTCTTTTCTCTTCTCTCTCTCTAACACATTTCTCGTGCCCCAGGCGGTAGAGTCGACGTGTGTACCCCTGAGCCCGCGCTCATGCTGTCATTATCCCTGAATAAATGGTCGATGGAGCGCTTGGCGCGATGGAACGTGATGAATAACGACTCGTGGAAAGTGCATGTATGCATCCATCCGCGTTCTCACTCTGCGCCTAGTAGTTCTGCATTCTCGGCTGGCATTATACAACCCTGTTACCTGTACCACAGCATTTTACCCTCCCTCAACTTTGTTGGGTGTACTACGATGCACTTGTAACGTACATAGAGTATTTGAGTACACTAGACTTCCATAAGTTGTAACTCTTTGCTCCCCTTCAACACAATTTCTAGAATTTAATACATGCACCGTTAAACATGGTTGATATACTCAAAACCAGAGTTGAAAGACTCATTACATTATACAATATAAATATATGTTATGCGACTAGATTTATATTTTTTTTGTAATTAATTTTCTGCAATAATAACTTGCTGTGATTAAAGAAAGATTCTTTCAACTCATTTGTAATAACAATTAATAATTAATTTGCTCGCTTTTAACACAATTTCTAGAATTTAATAAATGCACCGTAAACATGGTTGATGTACTCAAAATCAGAGTTAAAAGCATTATTACATTATAAAATATAAAAATATGTTATGCGACTAGATTTATATTTTTTTTTTGTAATTAATTTTCTGCAATAATAACTTGCTGTGATTAAAGAAAGATTCTTTCAACTCATTTGTAATAACAATTAATAATTAATTTGCTCCCTTTTAACACAATTTCGAGAATTTAATAAAAGCACCGTAAACATGGTTGATGTACTCAAAATCAGAGTTAAAAGCATTATTACATTATAAAATATAAATATATGTTATCTAATTAAATGTATATTTTTTGTAATTAATATTCTGTAATTAGGGGTGTGCGGGTATCTGATTCATTCGGGTACTCGAGATTCAGGTCGGGCCGGGTACTCGTCGAGCCGAGATTTTTTCAATAACCGAAATAATCGGGTACTCGACATAATCGAGTACCCGATGTACAATCGAGTACCTCATGCAAAAACGGATGCTCGATATAATTGGGTAGTCGATGCAGCAGCGGATACTTGATGTAATGTCTGCAAAACTTTGAAAAAAATGCTTGATTTTGTGGCCGCCGTCACCTACTCAGTTTACTACTATTTAATCATTTCTTCACTTAATATGTATAGACGATTTATAAATTTACATTTCATATAAATTATAAATGACATATGAACCCGCTTTACTGCAGCTGCAAGAAGAGTATCATATGCGCGATGTTTCTGCACTCAATTAGATGTTTCTTAACATATATTGTATAACATTGTTTGGTTCTCAGTTCTTCCCAATTCCGGGAATGCGTCTCCTCCCACTCACGCGGGCGCTCAAACGTGTTTAGTGTTGCAGTCGACACGTCGCTGTGCATAAGCGATCGTCAGAGACGGACTCGTCCTCTATGCCTTCACCGGTCTACTTTTTCGCCCTGATTAGTTAATTAGATTTTGTTGAGTGCGGCGTTAAACAACTTTTTTAAAATTATTTGCGATGTCGGCATCCGGATCGAGTGATAGTGTCCTATACATTTTTCCGTTTTCTAAATAATTCCGCCCTTTGGTTCTTATTTTCAGCTACTAACTGTACTTCCTAAAACAAAATAAAAATATTGAATATAAAAACTATTCGGGTACCTGAAACTATTCGAGTACCCGAATTTATTGGAGTACTCGAAAAATCCGGGTACCCGACCCGAACAAAATAAAAATTACTCGACTCGACTCGACTCGACTCGAAAAAAGTGCTACCCGCACACACACTATCTGTAGTAGTAGTTCTTTATTCCTTGTACACCCGTAAGGGTTTTACACAATCCCCCCTTAACAGAAATAACCCCCTTATCTCTAAAAACTATAACTATTTTAACATATTTATACATTCTTTTTACATTTTTTCCCATATTGCCGTACCCCACATCTTAACTCATACCGTACCATCACATTCATTCCTTTTTCCTTCGCTATCCACCAAATTAGCTACTCTCTCGAATTGCCTAATATATTCGCACACTTCTATGATCGGTTTCCCACATAAACACTCATTCATTTTCCTTTTGATCGCTGCACCTCTTACGTGTCTCCCAACCATTTCTCCATCGCCTGTACCACCTCCTTTTTCATCTCCTTCTTTGCCTCTCTACATCCGCACACATGTTTCACGCTCTCCACTTCCGTTTTACACACCCTACATTTTTTATCCTTAAAGCCCTTGTTTCCCTCTTTGGCCACATTTCCACATCTCAATTGCGCCCATGCCTCTTTGTGTTCCCATTTGATTGTTCTATCCTCCCAATACTCTTCTCTCCCGATTTTCTTCTTCCTAGTCCTGTACTCCTCACAGTACGTCGACTTGTCCACTCCACACCAGTCCCTTTGTATCTCTTGCTCCGTTCTAATCTTGCATCCTCTTCCCACCCATTTCTCCATCTCAGTTATATTCCCTTCTCTTATCATTTTCCACAGTTCTCCCTGTCCCACCTCTCCCATTGCCTTAACTACTTGTGCCCCCCATTTTGTTGGTTCCCCATTTAAAATCCCCCTCCACACACTATCTGTAATAATAACTCGCTGTGATTTAAAAAAGTTTAAAAAAAATATTCCATTTCCTCTCGTCTGCAGACGGGAAAAAATAATTGGTAGAATAGCCTCCAAGCGACAAAATTGGTTTGAACAATAAACTAGATGGTTACAGAAATAAATCAGTTAGTTTGGGAGAAAACAGTTGAATGGGCCAGCAAATTAATTGGTTGTCAACTAACGAATTGGGTGTTGTAATAAACTCGTTCATTAAATTTTTTTTACTCTTTTTTTAGATTAAATATTATTCGACACTATTAATATTACGTAGAGTTTGAAAGAGGCTAAAAACTCTACGAGAGTGATGACAAATAAAATGGTCACAATAATAATCAGTATTGGTATTTTTAGGATCACATTTTCAGGCATATCCAATTTCAATATCAATAATTAGTCAATTTTAGTTCTCTTACAATTATATAATTATTATTACATGATATCTGCTTAACTATTCCATATATTGAGAATATAAATTATTCACAATAAATAAAATATTCGAATACAGACTTAAATATAAATATAAATATGGTTACTGAGTTTTGTCAGTAAGAAGAAAAAGACGAACATTGTCCAAAAAAATATCGATATTCAGCCAATTCTATAAGCTCGCGAATCAGATTTACATTAAAATGTATGATTTCTACAACTAACTAGTTTGTCAGCAAATAATAATACCCTTATTGCCAAATTCGCGAAAAATAGCGAGAAGAAAAGAGAATCTTAAGGTTCCCATATTTTTCAGTCAAGAACAGTTTCTATTTAAATGAAAAAAAAATAACATTACAATTGAATACAAACGTTCGTTAAGTGCATAAATTAAATAATAAAAAATGTCAATATCTAAGAGGCTGTAATAATCGTTAAAAATTATAGAACAAGTCTCTTCATTAACCCAATTTTAAAAAAATCAATCACAAAATAATATCGTGACGAGCTCTTCACAATAAGTCTCAAGTCAACTTGTCAAACTACTTAAAAGTATTCACGAGTCTACAGTAAATGTATATTCCCTCCAGAGATTCAAGCGCGTGATGCGAAGCAGTATATCTCATGCGAGACGCGCAGCGAGTGAGATCTTGTTGGACGTCTGCAAAAAGCACGAGAGAGAGCATCGTTCTCGACAACTACGACGACAACGACAAAGTCGTTGAATAGATTTGCCCGACGCTTCATCCGCTTGAGTACCCAACTCGCGAAACTTTCACTGCAGTAGTAGCTTCTCGGGTATAACCTTCTCACTTTTCTACCGTTGCTTTATCTCACTCACAACAAAAGTCCACGTTAGTCATCACCAACACACTTCCCCTCAATCTTGCCATTCTATTTCCTTTTCTCTTGGGGCCTTCTTTCTTTACTACACGTTGCTATACTTACAATGTTTCGTCCCTAAAAGCGTTTTCTAATAAAATTTTGTGCTTCCGACGTCACGCGCCATCTTTTTCTTTTGACGATCGGAGGGAACAACGCTTGTGACTAACTTCACGATGGTAGGGATAAAAGTGGAGGGGACAAAGGCAAGGCAGCACAGTCGACAGCAGCAGCAGCAGTAGCACGACGTTGGATTTTCTATAGAATATGTATAGTGTGAAAGTCAGCGGTATCGGGTTGTATAGCTCTTGGTGGCGTTCTCGTGTTTCCCGCGGTTTTTGTGAAAGAGAGTTTTCAGAAAAGTCGTTGCTGCGAAAACCGTGTCGAGAAAGCTCTCTCGCTTCGCTAGCAGTTGTAGGTATCGCTTGGTTATAAGAGAGAAAGAGAAAGGTCTTTCATGAAAAGTAGAGAAAAAGATGTAGAGCGAAAATCCGCTCATACGGATCAGTCTCGACGAAAAAGCTTAGGGAAACGGAGGATGTGTGTGGAAAAACGAAGTTGGTGCGGGAGGGCATCGAATTTATATGTATGTTTATATATATATAGAGGGGAACTGCTGTTGCATCCATATTTTCCATATGATCCTGCATTCGCGACTGAGATCTTCAGGCATAACTTTTGGTCCACTTATCCCTTCGGTGTATCTTTACGGCGTCGAGAGGATAACCCAGGTTTGGAATATAGACTTGTGGGGGCTTTTCGACCTTTTTTGAAAGCTAAAAAGGTCGACGATGACAACGGAGAGAAAATAGAAGGTTATTGAAATCGTGAAACGTGAGATGCTTTTATGAACGCTTTTTCTTTGACGATTTGCAGGCGTGTTGGGGGTGGTAAAAAATGAGGTAATGGATATTGTATATCTTTTTGTATCATATACATTGCGGAGGTTTTAAAAAAATTATTCATTTATTGATAAAAATAAGGACAAGCGTAGAATATTTTTTCTACAACCCTACGATTTCTTAAAATTTGGAAATGTGTTTTTTCATTAACTAAAAATAATTGTGTGACTGACAAATATTTTCGATCTTTTTTGATAAATATATGCTTATAATTAAGGTATTGTCTTAAATGATTACACAATTTATTTGATTGCGTATGAGTGGATTTAAACATTTCTTGAATGATCATCATTAAATTATCCACTTTTATCGCATTCGTACTTTGGTGTTCTCTTCAATTTCTCAGTCAAATTATATTCACCTGCTCAATAAAGAATAATAATACAAATGTAAATTACTACAAGTGGAATGGACCATATGTAACAAATTTTTTTTCTCCATTTTTTGTAAAATTATAAAATCTCTCGTCCTCTTAATTTGACCAATTTTATTTTTCAGTGTAACATTTTAATGCGTCTTGAGCTCTAGTGACCCGTTAAAATGTTTTTCATTATTGCCAGGGTCACTAGAAATTTTTTTTTTTTTTTTTTGCAAGTTTAATGTTACCTACGTCGTCGGTAGTGAAATATGGTCTTATCGTGAAACAGGCTATGGGCATACCTTTGCTTTTGCTTCTTTAGCTCGCTCAGCTGTATCCGTGTCAAAGCGGATGAATGAACTTTTCAAGGACTCTTTAATCCAGTCGAGATCTCTGCGCATTGCTACGTTGAAGAGTGGTGGAAGGGCGACATGAAGCTTCGCAGAGGGTTTCTCCCTTTTCTCGACGGCACCTACAGCAAGAGGAGCTTCAAGCAAAGCTCGCTCATTCGCTACACTGGAGAGATAGTAAATTGCGTACATTTCCGTCGGTGGCCTCGGAAATACTTGGTTGTGTGAGAGATACGAGATCATGTACCACCATGAACTTACCTTCCCGACTCCCTCTCTCCACTCTTTCTATTACGTACACTACAGTTTTATCTTATCTTTTTTTTTTAATCCAAAATTCATAACACGAAAAAGTTTCAAAACTTTTTGCGTGTTTCTCCTAAACTAGAGAATACCTTCCCCTTTTTTTATCTCCTCTATTGTCTGAGTAAAATCTGTATTTTCTAATAAGTTCGCGTACAATGTGTGAATACTCGTAAATAATTGTTAAAACAACCTGCGCAAAATATTATACGTAAAGCTAAGAACCTAAACCATTCCACATACCAACAGCTGATAAGTCTAACAAACGAAATGGAAAACTAAACCACGATTGCAACGTTAAAAAAACCTTTTTTTTTTAATCCAAAATTCATAACACGAAAAAGTTTCAAAACTTTTTGCGTGTTTCTCCTAAACTAGAGAATACCTTCCCCTTTTTTTATCTCCTCTATTGTCTGAGTAGAATCTGTATTTTCTAATAAGTTCGCGTACAATGTGTGAATACTCGTAAATAATTGTTAAAACAACCTGCGCAAAATATTATATGTAAGAACCCAAACCATTCCACATACCAACAGCTGATAAGCTTAACAAACGAAATGGAAAACTAAACCACGATTGCAACGTTATTTCATCTTATAAATTTATTTATTAAGTCAAAGTATTCATGTTAAATATACCGACACTGGTGTAAAAAAAACTCCCGGGCTAAAGGACTTCGGTCGATGGCCAATTGGCAACCCATTAAACTGTTATTGTCCATGCAATTATTCTATTTCTCCTTGTGTGTATGTCAATAAATACATTTTATTACTACTACTAATTTTTAAACGAAAACCATAATTATTCTATCCGCTTCGAACGACTAAAAAGAAAGTTTTGTAATATATGCTTTTGATATATTTTAGGATAAGGATGTTTTTTGTTGAATCATTATTTTTTAAATTTAATTGACCGATTTTGGTATTTATAACTTGAAAGGAATATAATCGTTATTAGTATTAGCATTACATTTTTTGTAGTGATACAAATATAATGCTTGAACTTTGTTAAAGTTGAACAAAAATATAAATTACATTTAATTGAAATATTTTATGTTGAATTATAAATTTCAGTGAATTATGAGTCGCATTTTTTTATTTTCAATTTTCTAGTTTAATTATTTAAATATGAAAAATTATAAATGATGCTCCAATTTTCGTAGCATTTTTTAGTGGTGATTGTAACAATGTTGTAACCAACCATAAATTACAAAAGATTGAAATATTTTATGCTGAATTATTATTTTTTATCTTTAATATTCCAATTAATTAATTTTAATATAAAGATATATAAATGTTGCTAAAATGTTCATAGACATTTTTGTAGTAATTGTAACAAAGTGAAATTACATGGGCATGGAATATTTTTTGTTGAATTATTATGATGAATCTTCAATTATCTAGTTCAATTATTTTGATATAAAGAAATAGAAATGTTGGTGCAATTTTCATAGAAATTTTTGTGATGTTTGTAACAAAGTTTAGCAAAACCATAAACTGCGAAGCTCTTCACGAAAAGCTTCTCTCGTATACCTCCGTTGTCTCAATTGTCTGGCAACACATTTTTATCTTCTATTATACAACATCCGGAAGGCGGTGAACGTGGAATACGAGCTGCGGAAGAGCTCAGGAAGAAGTAGAAAAGTCCGTGAACGAGAAATCCTCAACGAGGTAGAGGTTCGTTGCATTGTCGTGGGAGTTTTAGTGCGCGTGGATACACACTTCCTCGCTCGAGTGCGGCTCGAGCGGCCGGAAGAACTTTTCGACGACCAACCGACCTGCTGCTGCTTTTGCTGTTTCGTTCTACGGTCTTAATCCAGTTTGGGAAAGGTTGGCTCGCGCGAAACGAGCCTAAAAGCATTTTCTAATGGAAAACCAGAGTCCGGTGGCGAGAGAGTCACTTCTCACTTGCTTCACCCTCTTCTCAACCCTTCCCCGTATCAGTTCTCGTCATCCCCTTTGCACTGCACACAAAATTAAATAGTAACACTATCTATTCAACTGGCAATCATTAATATTTTTTTAAAATAATTAAGTAACAAATAAATAAATAAATAAATTTTCTAAAATTTCCATTATTATTATTGTTTTTAATTTTTTTTTAAATTAAAAATTAGGCAATCATTAATGTTACGTTCGGGTATATTTTTTTTATATAATTAAATCAAAATAAATAAACGAGAAAATTAATTTTGTAACATTTTTATTATTTTTATTCATTCAAATTTTTTTATTAACAATTAATAATAATAATGAAATTATTATTTTTAATTTTAATAAACTTAACTCATCAACTTATTGTATATAAAATTTATATTGTTAAAAAAAAGTGTATATAACTATTCAATCACCCAGTCGCTTTCTCCAACCACTGAGGCGGCATAATTCGTTACAAAATTGAGGAAAAAACTAAATACATTTTTTTTTCTTGCGAATTTTTTTGACAAATTTTGTTTTTCCTCTAATATACAAAATTTTGATGATATCCAATTTTTTAAATATCGACATTGTAACGTTCTTCGACATCGCAAATTTTCCAGCAACTCATATTGTAGAGAAAAATAATTTTCTTTAAATTATGAACATGTTTTTAAATATAAATAAAGGAATTTTTTTGTTAATTCTTATTTATATAAACTAATTGTCAAATTCTTGGTTTAGAATTTTTATAGGTACTTCTAAATATCCGCAATCCTCCAATGTGGAAAATATGATATTTAGACAATTAAGGGGTTAATTAAAAGCCGTAAACTTAAAAAAATGATTTATTGTATCCTGCCCTCTCCAACCCTTCGTAGTTACTGCAATGTTTCACGCAAGTTTCAGATACATTATTGAGAAAATTTAGCAGTCATGTCTCCTTATATATTGGCAACGATTAATCATTACGACGTGATATTTCATTTTCTTAATTACATGAACTTCTCCATACAAGGGAAATACTTTAATAAGCCAGAAATGAGGGATAATCTGTTTGATTAACCACCCTTAACTTTCCATGCCGCAAAAACGTCTGCACAAGTTACAAACTTGCGATAATATAGTTTGATAAACGTCAAGTCTCTCGGATTATAAAACTAATGTGATAAATCTGCAATAATCAGTATAACAATTACAGCGACTACTGAAACTTTATTCTCGTCGTCTCGGGCATTATTTACCTCGCCATTTTCCTTAATATTTTTCTCTGTTCCCGTTATTTTATTTACGACAAGTAAATTACATTATTATAAAAATGGAAATTAAATTGTGCGGCAGTTGAACATATGAAACCTTTTAAGTTGATTAAAAATGTTGTTAGCTAAGCACAATACGTGACACTTTTTTTTAATCGAATACTCGATAAAAAAAAAATCACTTTTCGAAGAATTGTATGGATTCCGGAGAATTGCAACAGTATCAAAAAATTTGTACCGATAACAAATTATTATTATTATTGTTTTTAATTTTTTAAATAAAAAATTGGGCAATCATTAATGCCACGTTCGAGCATATTTTTCTTATATAATTAAATAAAAACAAATAAATAAGAAACCTTTTAACTTGATTAAAAATGTTGTTGGCTAAGCAAAAAAAGTGAAACTTATTTTTTTTTATCGAATCCTCTATAAAAAAAAATACTTTTCAAAGAATTGTACGGATTTCGGAGAATTGCACCGGTTTCAAAAAATTTCTACCGATGAAGTCATCGCTACCATTTTTTTTTTTCGTTTTTACGCTTGTTGAGTTCAGATTGCACTACTGGACTAAATTGGTTTTCGAAGTTCTAGTTCTCTTTGTAGGAAGACTATGTCCGATTCGACTACAGGAATTCCTATTTGAAAATTTTCCTCTGCAAATCCAATTTGGTCCAGTGTTAGAAGCGAAACTCTATGAGAAGTACGAAACAGAACAAATATTTTCGAATAGATAAATTTGACTACAAAGGATAAAATTCCATTTATAAAAAAGTTTAATTTTTTGTAGATATACAAATTTTATATCTGCAATTGCAGCGCCATTTAATTCTTATGATTTTTATATATTTATATAATCATTATATTTATATTTTACTATAAAATAATATTTGTTATAATCATCTCTTACATACCAGAAAAATATTTGTATAAGCCATAAATGAGTAATAATCTATTTAAATAACAACCCTCACATTTTCATATAACAAAAATCATTATGCAAGTCACAAAATTATAATGACATGATTTTCTAATAACGTCAACCATTTCATACCACGAAATTCCTATAATCATCTAGTATTAAATTTTATCATACCACAAAAATACTTTCATAACCCACAAATGAGTAACAATCCATGTGAATAACAACCATCACGTTTTAATATCGTAAAAACGGTTTCACTAGTCCCAAATTTACGGTATAACGATTTGGTAATAATGTCAATCTTGTCGTATCATAAAACTAGTTATATGCGCTATAAATCTGTAATAATCAGTAAAACAATGACATGGGAAATTTCCCCAGCATTATTTCCCTCATCACTATTTTGCCCTGCTGCCATCATATCATATAAACCTCTCGGTCAATATAATCCGCGAGTTTTCACGAAAGTATATATATTATATATATCCATCTGGTGGATACGGCAAAGGTAACGACCCGATTTCGCGTGGGTAACAACCGTGTCGACATGATAATACAGAAGTAGAGGCAACAACGCAATAGAAAAGGCCCGGAGAGAGAGCATCGTCCTAGCTGGCCTCTCCCGTCACCCCATATATACTCAACCCTCGTCGTAGAGCACCTCGCGGATTGCGTAATAAAAATTTCTGCATTCCACGTGCGTACAGGGCAATTCCGTGAGCGACTCGGTGTACCGCGTGCATGTGAGCGTAGCGAGGCGAACGAGCCGCGAGAAAGCTTTCGAGTGGACCTTCCAGCCTTCTGCATTGCGTAGGGTAGACAGGGGCTAATTCTCACAGGGGTTATTTGACACATTAACGATATAAAAGCTTGGAAAATAAATATTCCCCGTTAACTTATGGGCCATTCATTTCCCAATTTTTCTGTAATTTGTAAGCATACTAAAAGAAATTCTATGAAATTTTAAGAATATTCGGAATTGTCTGTCTCAACGAAAAAAAATATTATTACTTTATTTTGTCAAAAAATGAGGGAAATTTTTTTGTGCTGCTATGGAAATTTTTTTATCAAAAAGTATATTTAATAAATTAAATTTTGTATAGGAATAAATTTTCTGTAGGATCAGCAATTTTGAATATACAGCGAATTGAAAAAACTTTAATAAAAAAAATTCTGATTAAATTTTGGGAATCTATAAGTGCTAGAATTGTGAAATAATTTACGGGTGTTCGAGATACTTTAAAGAACCTCTGAAAAAATTATCAACACTTTTTGCGATCATGCTTAGTACGAAATGATTTGGTACGAAATGATAACGTGGTACGAAATGATTTGTAGGTAAAATTCTCAAATAGCATTTTCGCATACATTTGATATGCATTGTATGAACATTTGCGGATATACAATGGTCAATGTATATACATATGACGCATTTCACCTGGTTTCGACCTGGGTCTGACCCTTGACACTTCCGATTGAGTACGCAATTTTTTATATGATTGACATAAATCCAAAAAGCACAAATTTTTTTATTTTTATTTTTTATTTTTTTATAATTTGAATTATCTATGATTTGTTTAAAGAAATTATTAAAGAACACATTTTAAAAACCTGGAAAAACATTCAAGAATACTTTTTTGGTCTTTTTTCAACAAATAAAACTGGAAAATTTAGACAAAATCGTAACTTCGAAAAATTTTGTATGCAGCACATGATTTTTACAATTGTTTCAGATTTTTGCCAATGTAGAATTTTTTCAGTCTTTTTTTATATCATTTTTAAAAATTACAAATATTTAAAGCTGTTTAAATTGTACATTAAAAGTATTAGTTTTGTTAGATTTAAGCACGGAATTACAAAATGGACTTCAATCTTTGCTGAATTCTCAAAAACAATATTTTTTTTGACGTAAAAACCACAGAATGCGGTCCCATAACTGGTCCAATGAGCTTCTTTGAAGTGATTTTTCTAGTAACCACACGTACATTCTGTCCGCTTTGACAGCTCGCAATAAATCAGTCCATCGGAAAAGTAGCTGACCAATTTTTCTTCACGTCGACAAATATCGTACCACCAATCGTGCAAAGCCCCGAATCGATCGGCCATATGCTGTTGTAGAATGAAAAAGCCTGCAAAGTCGAACATTTCCTCAACATTTTTCGTCATTGTAGTTTTTCTTTTTCTTGGATTGTATTGAATCTTCGGAATCTGATTATTTTTTCTATTTATTTTTCGACATTGTTGTTTTTTTATGTCTATAGACCACTGTAAAAATACTTATATATATGATCATTTTTACTAAAGTTACATACTTTCAGAATATAAAATTTATGTAGTATACGGAAAATAAATACCCTAGATATAAAATATAAATTGTACAACTTAGGTATAATTTAGAATATACAGAAATTATACGCAGGCGAAAAATATATCTAAGAATACATAAAAAATATGCATAAAATATATTTTCATAACATAAACGCTAAAAAATTATATATTCCAGATTCATTTTCGAATATATTAATTTCCCGTGGGGTTTATCCTGACATGAAAATGAAGAAAAAAAATGTCATGAATACAAATCTTTCTCTATGCGCATACAAAATGGGAACAAATTGAGGCGACAAATATCTAAGAAAACATTCAAGACATATACAAAATATATTGTCATTAACACAAACGCTAAAAAGTTGTATGTTCCAGATTCATTTTCGGTTATATTAATTTCCCGTGGGATTTATCCTGACATAAAAAATAAGAAAGAAAAATTGCATAAAAACAAAGCTTCTTCTATGCAAAATGGGAAAAAGTGCGTCAAGTAGCCCCAGTCACCCCAACAGAGCCAACAGGAGAAAAAAGAAAAGCGGAGTGCGAGAGTGGGTGCTCGGCTTTTCTGAGGAGGGGAACAAGGAAAATGAAACCCGGAAAAAAAAAGAGTAAAACAACATAGCGGAAAGGACGCGGCTGAGTAGGTACGTATAGTGCTGTGTACCGTACTACAGATACCTCTGCGAGCTGATGGAGAACGTTGGGGACTGAGAATAAGTAGTTGGGGGTTTAGTAACGCTACAGAGAGAAAGAGAGAAAGAGAAAGAAAGTAAGATGAAAAGCTAAGGGTCTGTCGTCGTCCTTCTCAACGTAAGGATACGAGAGGGGATCTTAATACCACGAATTCCAGGATAGATGGTTCACGCACGACCTACCATCGACCCTAGTGCGACATATGTGCACGACATTCTCGCGTATGCTTCTACAGGGTTTGCTATAGTTCTCCTATAGCTACAAGTTTGTGTAGCGAAGCATATACACCGCTTGGAAGCGAGTGAAGGCTCGTGGATCTGGCAGCTACTACTACTAGTAGTAGTAGTGGATGTACTATAGTATAATAGTAGTAGCAGAGGCTGCTACTACTGTAACCCTCTCCGGCTTGGGAATAGCTTCAGCACCCTCGGCGAATTCCTTGGGCTATTACCAAGGCCGAACGATACTTTCGTCGGGTCTGGTAGTTGTATAACTATATATATATACACTTGTATTACGTACATATGGGGTATTCCTGGTCAATTCAACAAGCGTTCAACCCTGACCCCTTCCAATACGCTTCATCATTTTTTATACCATTCTATATGATCGAAAAAACACGCCAATTTTTTCGTAGATTTTTTTTACTGGAGTTCTTTAAAAAAAAAATTTTAATAAAAGTTT